>OZ024908.1:17166709-17409209 GCA_964017125.1 Flabesymbios commensalis
AAACAGCATTGGGTCAATGTATTGCATTTGCTGTTTAAGTGTAATTCCTTACCCAAAACAACGATAACAAACGCAGTGTGAAGCTTCATCGCTGTGTCTGTGCTCAAATGGAAGCATTGACATCACCTGACTAAGAAGTGGACGGGTATTATGACGTTATACTGTTATATTACACATTGCAATTAACCCTTTCAACGCGGGAACTGACTTTAGACGTCAGAATCTGACGTCTATAGACGTCTAACCCCGCACTGAAAGAGTGAACTGTTTATAATGGTCGTGGACCCATATACCATAGGTCTGCAAATTAATTTAGACATTTACGATGATTTGAAATTGATTTTTTTTAAATCTTGGTTTATGTAAGAACTATTTCAGCGCCGGGTTAAGATGCATCCCAGCGTACATGATATCCTATCCCTATGTGTAATTTATGCTGGGCCAGCGTCGCCAACGGCGGCCAGCATAAAATCAGCATAGGGGCGACGTCTCATTGTCGCTGGGATAATTAACTTTTAGGAATACAGTGGACCTGCACACCCAACATACGAACTAATGATCGCTTAATTGGGATTGTCATACTGAATACCAGTTATAAGTATCGTGATTGTCAATAAATAATCACCAATTAATTTGGTCTTATCGTAGGCCTATACTGTTAAATTTATAATTATACGAACAGATAACTGCACACATGTCACTGTATATAGTATTGTCATTAAATAACGATTAGGCAAAAGCATATGATTGTGAGCAAGTCTTTTCAGCACGACTGTTGCCTCAAATCGTATGTAATGTACTAAGAGCGCCCTAGGAGGTTATTATTACACGTGGTGTTTATTGTATTTTCCATTTATTTGACTCTAGCAACTGTGTGCATGAACAGAGCCAGGTTCAGAATAATGTCAAATCAGTGAACAAATACACGTGAAAAGACAATAATTGAGTGATGTGTGTTGGTTTGGTGTGCTCGTTTGATGTTCTGGTTTGGTGTTTTGGTTTGATGGATTGTTTAGTGTGCTTGCTTAGTGTGTTAGTTTAGTGTGATAGTTTAGTGTGCTGGTATAATATGCTAGCTTGGTGTGCTGTTTTAGCGTGCCGGTATTGTGTTTCTGTTTGGTGTAGTGGTTCGGAGTGCTGATTTGGTGTGCTAGTTTGATGTACTGGTTTGGTGTACTGATTTAGTTGTGCTGGTTTGGTGTGCTAGCTTAGTGTGCTAATTTAGTGTGCTGGTGTGATGTGCTGGTTTGGTGTGCTTGTTTACTGAACTAGTTTAGTGTGCTGATTTGGTGTGATGGTATTGTATGCCTTTTTTGTGTGCTTGCTTAACGTATACTGGTCTGGTGTGCGTCTTTGTTGTGCTGGTTTAATGTGCTGGTTTGGTGTGGCGATTTTCTGTGCCGGTAATTGGTGCATTAGCTTGGTGTGCTGCCTTGTTGTGTTGAGCTTACTGTGCTTACTGTTTGGGGTGAACCGTGATTGTTTGGTGTGCTGGCTCACTGTGCTTGTTAGGTGTGCTTTATCAATCAGTCTCTACTTGGTTCATCAGATAATAACCTTTTTTACATATCATTAACCTTTAAATACATAGCATAACTTCACCCCTAAAACACTGCTGTCGACAAAAAAATTATTTCTGTGGTTTTATCAGCAGTTGTGCAACCAGTATCTATAATTGAAAACCAGTATCTATGAGTGAAAAACAGTATCTATGAGTGAAAACCAATGTATATAAGTACAAAAATCACAAAACTTTTATACAATGTTGGGCGAACGTCGAATACGTTGGGCCGACGTTATATAAATGTTATATAACTGTTTTGTGTTTGCTGGAATATGACTTAAAAATTATTTTACAAACACGACGTATTTCCAGTTACTTGAAGTTGTGTCTGCAAGTACCTGAAAATTTCATTAATTTTCAAAGCCCTGGGGGATAAAGTGGTTTATCACTGACGCGATCCACTACTTCAAGGCAATGAAGATCTATTCAACCAGGTTGAATCGTGTTGGTCCAATACACGTTCCACCTTCAAAGGGTTTTTAACTGTTAATTAATACGCATGAAATTGGGCGTGGTCGTGGCTATTATCCTTTTCCAGCCTATATTTACCATTGTCATCTTTATCCACTACAAGCCGCGAATTGCTGTTCCAATTCTCGACTTGTAGTGGATGAAGATGACTTGAAGTGCGTGAAAAATTAAATAAAATTGCCATGTATTGCTAAATCAGTATCATGGAATTTTTCATTCTAAAACCTTTAGTTGTGGGGAAATTCAATCTGTTCTTAGGGATTTAAAATGATGCTTTAATGCTTTAAAGGGTTAAATATTGTCGGTTGATTCTACGCTTAGAGCCAGCTGATGTGTCTGTGGGCGGAACACAGCTTCCACTACACAGACATGTCGAGGGACAATTAATAAAACATCGCGTATTGGTTCGAGTTGTTTTTGTATAATTATTAACTATGGACAGTATCAGCAGATATTGATTTTAGTATGCACTTACCCTATTATGTAAATATCTATCAGTTTATATAGATACATATATGATCTGTGGAATAATCAAATATAAAAGACGAAATTTTCAAGTGTATTGTGTTATTGATTTCCCATTATCATGACTGACTCGGTAGTCGTGAGAACGGGTTTTTGCCTTATCATCCACCAGAGACACGCATTATATTATGCCACTTTTTCCGTCTTGTTTTTTTTCTTTGCAGCACGTATTTGTCAAAGAAAAACATGAAATTTACTTCTACATCAAGTTCATTGTGTAACCTCGGTCACAACGGTTCGTACGGAAAATGGCTTTGTCGCATTTCTCAGTTTCTACGTATTATTATTGATTTAATACACATTCGTGGGGAGGAACAAATCGTCTTAGGAACTTCTCATGAAGTTGATGCAATGACAGGTTTGCCGTTTAATTAGCAACAGCAGACTGAGAAACTATTGAGAAGAATTTAATAGCACGATGACTACGTTATTATTATTGATGCCATGACACCCTACAGCCATCTGTAGCATGATATTGGGTCCATTGCTGAAAGCGGCTTTTAATAAGGCCTTTTGAGGGTTCCCCTTGCATAGGTTTTTAAAAAATATAATACTTCAACAAATGTAATAAATGTACCTGGAAATGAAATGAAATGAATCGGGCTTTAGGCCACCTTTGTGCACATATAGGCTAAACTGGGCCAGGATAACCTCCTGAGGATGGTGAGATGATTGAGATGACACTGTCCTCCAGACACAAGACTAAATGTACCTGGAGCATAAATAAATGCATTTGAATATGGGATGAACAGTGATGATGATAAATATCAACACATGTGACGATATACGATATGCAAACGGTGTTCATTTAGAGTGCGATATGAAAAAAATACAGCACTCGTCCGATGAATAAGGTGTTGTATTTTCTCATATCGCACACAAGATAAACAACGTTACCATTTTCTCACACGATCAAGTCACACATGACATAAGTGCCATGTATTCCAGTTCAAACTACAGCTATATGCGATATGGGCTGATACTGATATATGTCGCATGGTGAAGACCACTGTGTGAGAATCTGCCTTTATCACATGATTACACTTTATGATCACATTTCCTTTTACTTTCTACGCTGAGGATGGGGTGAGATCATTACTATAGTGTTATACAGCATACACAAGACGCTGAGCCAATGCTGGTCCAACCATTAACCCTTTAAACCCTCACGATGCATCAAAGCATCATTTTGCATATCTGAAGTATGGCTTAATTTCCTAAAATCTATGGGTTTTACAAAGAAATATTTTATGGGATTTTTTTTAATAATAACGATATATTTTTTTTCATTTGCCACCCACTTCAATTCATCTTCATCCACTACAAGTTGCGAATCGCGACAGCAATTCGCGGCTTGTAGTGGATGAAAATGACAATGGTAAACTCAGGTTTGAAAGGGTTTAGCAAACAGTTGTCTCAAGATATTGTGTTTGCTGTTGGTATAAAGTCAGGAGTGTGGTGAAGTTTCCCGTCTCTGTCGCAAAGGTTAACAGTCCTCAACCCGAGAATCAGAACAAATGTTGGACAAAATAATCCAAAGCTTTTTGGGGGGGGGGGGGAGGGATTAGGGTTTTAGCGTTAACTTGTTAACGTAAATGTTGACTATCACTTGCAGAACGGTGCTACACATTATCACGAACACTCAATATTTGTATTAAAAAGTGTATTTGTCAAATTCAGCCGAATTGGCAAAATAGAGATGTTCAATCAGAACACATATCAGAACACAATCTGAACACATATATCATGACATACATTGGGTGCATTGATCATTTTAACATCGATCTGATATAGTTTGACTATAAATTCAAAACTGAACGTCACTGAATGAATATTAATTAACCTGATATAATATGATGTATACATTGACAGGAACAACCAATGATGTCATAATATACATATAGTATGTATGCAAGGTTCCACAAAACTGCATATTTTACATCAAAATGTAACATTTTGAAAACATTTTAATATGGCAGTGACATCTGATTATTCGACAAAATGTTTTCAACTTTCAGAAACTGAAAAATTATTGTAGCTGAAACTAAAAACGAATTATAAAAAAATATTGTTTTTTTTAGCATCAAGTATAGAGATTGTATTACAAAACTGACTGACAAACAACTGAGTACGGATAAGCCCGCAGCACGTGTTTTAAGAAAATGTTATTAATTGACAACAAAATAACTTATAATATAATGGACTTGTCATAGTTTATGCAAATTAGTTGTGTAATCACAAATAATGCTACAGTATGAATTAATGACTGTGACATATGATGAAAACATAAAGAGGAAGGGGTGAAAAACCCGAGAGAAAATCATCACAAAGCATTGAAAATTGCACCCAACAAGAGTTTGTCCGGAGCACTGGCTCAGCCCAAATCTCACATCGCTCTGAAAAAGGTGGGTCTACAAAGTCATTACCAAACCACAGCTGCGAGCGACCACTTTATTTCCGTTTTGTTTAATCTATAATCTTTCAATATGTGAAGCCATGCTAAAATAACGAGGCACCGTCTGGCGGATTCTTTTGTACACATTCCTTCCACTCCCACGAACAGCTACTTCCGCCCATCACCTTTTGCGTGGTTAATAATTTACCGAGATCAGCCACCATTAGGCATAGACAAAGGCAGTTGGCTTTCAGTGCAGGTGTTTTAAATACGATTGAAATAGTATTTTCATTCATTTCCGAGAGAATAATTTTGCCATCACTTAGCAGAGCAATTACATTTCAGAGTCACTTTAATAAAGCAATTATGAACCAGCCACTAGCTAATTGTTTAGGAATCTTTTAAGTTTTAACACCAATATGCTAAAAGCTGATAAATAAAACACGTCCTATATTGCCATGGAAAGGTAAACAGTAGCAACTGCTTCTTTTTCAAGTAAGCAGTTACTGTTGTTTGCTAAATGTAGTTATTTAACCCTTTAACCGCCGGTGCGGCATATATCCGGGTTTTCATTTTTTATTAGCACATTAAGTAACACCTTTTAAATATGTTAAAGATAAAATGTAACATCAATCAGTAATATTTGAAAACAGTTGACTACCATTTTGACAAATCTGAATAATTTTCTCTCACTTGAAGTTGTGGATTGCGTCAGCGAGACACAATTTCAAGTGGGTGAAAATTCCGGTTAAAGGGTTAAGAAATACTAACCGTTGTTACCTGTTTACTAACACATATTTTAGTTTCCAAACGTAGCTTCGTGGTATTTACAATGCCTGTGCTGTAGCTGATGTGGTATTTTTTCGTGTTGTATCACACATATTTAGGGGGTCAGATACGGAAGGATATCTGGCGTCAGATCTATAAATATGGACTGATCTGAAAATCTGAAATCTAGCTCCACTCAAATCGCTCGTCTCCCAGTAATATACTCAATCTTTTATTAAAAGGCTTATAAAATTTGTTTAGAAGAAGCATTGTTTCTGGCAGCATATTCTCCTGAAAATAGGACTGTCTTGAATTTTCGGCAGGTCTGCTCAACATTACATCTCTGATATCCCGAGACAAAGGCTCTGAAAGATAATAAGGGAGAATGACTCATATTATTGTATCACGCCAGTGTAGGCCTATTTATTTAAACTAGTCTGTGTATTATACAACGTTTCTAATTTGATGTCTGTCGGTCAGTCAGTCAGTCAAATGCAGCTTAATATGCACCTCTACTTCCAGGGACTCATTAAACAAATTATGAAGAAATAATTAGTTTAGCGCCAGATAGCATTTTAATAAGACCTAAATTTACGCGTCAGTTTCAGCCATGTGGGTTTTGCCAGGCTAGTGATGCCTTGTAATTAAAGGGAACATGGAATATGTTCACGTAGAATTGAAATGAAAGGGCAACTTTTCTGCTACAACCTGGTCACCTAATATCGGTCCCCATGTGTATACATCCTTCACAAAATAATTTGAATGTAAGCTGTGGTAATCAGCTTCTGACGATTTTGCTTCACCATACAGTATGGTGAAGCAAATCATCGGAAACTGTTTTTACCGTTACTGGCACATAATGATAAAGCCATCTGAAAAGACACCCTAAAATATTTTGAATCTGATTAGTATTATTTACAAAGCGCTCATTAAAAAGGGCACACGGTTATGCCACATCTGAATCGTCTCCTGGAAGCAGTGGTGTGTATGCAGCTGTATAGGATAAAGCCCGAGGAGCTCTTCATTCTAAACTGTGGAAAAGCTTTTCCACAGCAAAGAATGTGGAAAATCAACAATAATTTTCCATTACCGGCTTAGAATGTAGAGGTCGGACAAAGAAATAATGTAGTGGTGTGTTTTAAGTATATATATAATGCACCGCAGCCTGTAGTATGAAGTCGGGATATGAAGTATATTGCAGGGTCACGCCGGCTGCCATATGCAGGCCGCAGGAGATTATCCTGGCCCAGTTCAGCCTATATGTGCACAGATGAAGGTGGGATAAAACCCTATTCATTCATTCCTTCATTCATTCATTCATTCATTCATTCATTCATTCATTCATTCATTCATTCATTCATCCATTCATTCATTCATTCATTCATTCATTCATTCATTCATTTATTTATTTATTTATTCATGCATTCATTCATTCATTCATTCATTCATTCATTCATTCATTCATTCATTCATTCATTCATTCATTCATTCATTCATTCATTCATTCATTCATTCATTCATTCATTCATTCATTCATTTATTCATTCATTCATTCATTCATTCCTTCATTCATTCATTCACTCATTTACTCATTTACTCATTCATTCATTTATTCATTCATTCATTCATTCGTGCATGTAAGTATGCATTCATTCATTCATTCATTCATTCATTCATTCATTCATTCATTCATTCATTCATTCATTCATTCATTTATTCCTTCATTCATTCATTCATTCATCCATTCATTCATTCATTCATTCATTCATTCATTCATTCATTCATTCAGTCATTCATTCATTCGTTAATTCATTCATTCGTTCATTCATTCATTCATTCATTCATTCACTCATTCATTCAATAATTCATTAACTCGTTTATTCATTCATTCATTCTTTCATTCATTCATTCATTCATTCATTCATTCATTCATTCATTCATTTATGCATGCATGTATTCATGCATGCATGCATGCATTCATTCATTCATTCATTCATTCATGTAATTATTCATTCATGTACTCATTTATTCGTCCATTCATCATATTATGCAGGAATGTGTGTTTTTTATATCATTATTGATTAATATATTACTGTCACTCCAGATTAGCATACATGTACATACCTAAGCCAGCAAAATGCAATATACCATCCACATCTGCACCTCGGTCATTTGCGTACGTTTCGTGGTGAACAAAATACATTTGCTCTCTTGGGAAAACTTTAAGCCAATCTTCCACGTACACACTATATATTCATCCTCGCACACTCACCTTAAATAAATTTATTACGTTAGTAAATCCACCTACTTTTACCAATGAAAAGAAATCTACTTGTCACTCGTTTTATCAATGTAAATAAGAAACTAGATATTAACAACGCCGGTATCACGGTAGCCACCGTGAAAATAAACTATTAATAACATATGAGTTGCTAATAATATATACAAACTAGTATTTACCTTGATAAAGACAATAATACAAATATATGTACAGAACATATCTCTATATATCTCATATTAGGTAAACATATTTCAATATACTTTAGTGTCACACACAATGTTTGGATATTTTGTCGTAATTAAATTTTCAAACATACCATTAGGGCTCTACTACATACCTGTCTCATGATTGCGTGTACATATACGATATGCAAACGGTGTTCATTTGAGTGCGATATGGGAAAATACAGCACTTGTGCCATGACTAAGGTGTGCGCCTTTAGGCGTACATTTTATTCATGGAACATGTGCTGTATTTTCCCATATTACACGAAAAATGAACAACGCTTGTATATTCTCACAAGATCAGGTCACACATGACATAAGTTCAATTGCCGTAGCCTACATTTCAGTTACAACTACAAAACTACAGCTAGAGTGCGATATGGGCTGATACGGATAGGCATCTCATAGTGTAAACCACTGCACAGAGTGTGAGAATCTAGTTATATCATCTCTTATATGTCCGGTTTTGTAGTTAGAATAGTTCAAAATATTGAGAGTCAATTGTGTTGGTTTTATAAAATATCGTGCAAATATATGTTGTTTCTTTTGGAAATGAATTGAGTTGCAGAATATGGAGGCTGCTATACTTGCATACAGTGTCCTGGCCATGCCATACTACATGTACCCGAAATTAAATTTACAGTATAATATAATTTAAAACACACCACTATCCGACCACGACATTCTAAGTCGGGAATGAAGGGTTATTTTTGATCAAGTACAGACCAATTAGCATGGTAGTCATATTGTACTATAATCAGTCAGGCGCGACCAATTGTTGATTATGAGGGATCATCATTATGGTCGGATGTGTTTTAAAACAGTTAAAACCCTCGCAGCTCTACATTCTTAGCTGTGGAAAAGGCCACGGCCTTCGGCCTCGGCCTTTTCTACAGCTAAGAATGTAGAGCTCCTCGGACTTTATCCAATACGCAATTATCGCTGATATTGAGTTTACTCATATTACCATTCTACCGTTCAATCCCAGACGATGGAGACAAGTGTCATAAACACATGACCGTAAACTCCTGGTCATTCTACAGGAGTTCATATTGTTAACAGATTCCACCACTTGTTCGTGGAATTTTTCCTTATTGCAGATTGATTTATCACTACTTGTAAATTGGCATCTGGTGTAGAAATGTGAATATAACCTGAAAATGTAAGATATATTATAAATTAGAAGTGACAAAAATATATACATATTTACCATGTTGTTAGTAGGCAAGCTACCGTTAAACGTTGTAGCTTTTCTCCAATTAAATTATCATGAGATAATGATGCGGAGTCTTAAGAACCAAATATACTAAAAAACATTCAACATGTTGAATAAGAACTTAAAAAAGTTAATATTCTAATGATACCATAGTATATTGCTATTGGGCCTATGAATCCAAAATATTGGATGATTATTCTGCCCATCATCATATCAATGTCAAATTATACACCGGGTATAATTTTAACTTTTGAATTAAACATATGATACAGGTCTTCTCTGCTCCCACTGTCATGAAACAATAAGTGGTATAATATAGTGTTTCCTTTATTAGCTCAATACAAGTGGTAAAACATATTAAAGGATGGTCAGCTAGTGCAAACAAATGTCGTGTTGATGCTAATGCCATTTAGGATACACCGGTTAACATTTACCACAATTGCCGTAAAATGTGTGCTGATATTAATTTCAATGTTCCCAGTAAACACAAATCATTTGTATAACATTTGTACAATGTTGGACCAACGTCTTCGACGTTGGACCAACATTGTGCAAATGTTATACCAATGTTTTGTGTTTACTGGGTTATTAAGTCTATGACCATACCTTTGTGTTGGGTTACGGAATATGGCTACAATTCGTGCTTGTGGTGTGACACGATGAATGAGATGTGCTGCTGTGGTCGCTGGCTCCATCACCGCCTCATTACCAGGGTACAGGTACCACCGATTCATCTCCCACAGGGTGGATGGACTGCTGTCAACTGACAGAAAATAACAAAAAGTAAATTATAATGCTTCTCACGTAATATAAACATAGCTCTTAAAGCAATTTCAATTGTACCTTTTCACCAGCAAACCCTACACTTTCATCCAGTGCTGTTGTGACTCAGACTTATTTTTTGTTGTTTTTCACAGTGTGCAATATATAAACATATTTACAAACTTAAATTTGTTTCCAGATAGAACGACTGTCGCTAGTGTGAAGAACGCCACATTGAAAACATGAAGTGTAATATTTTTAATAAGAGCAGGTCAATCGGTTGATGAGAATATTTATTGCATTTTTTAAATCTTCTAATCATAAACATGATAAGTGACATGAATTTGTTAACAGGGTGATCATCATTAAAAACTATAACTAAATACAAATTAACAAGAAAGGACAACGGAATGTTTTATGGTGGAAGTAAATACTAATAATATGCTAGTACGCAATGCCACCCTAACCTGACCCAATGCTGGATCACCAATCCAACACCTAGTCAACTTCTCAAAACACACATATGTTGTGTGTTTTGAAAAATGATAAAATGGCGTATTTGACAGTGTTGACGCTCTCCTTTGTGTGTTTCACGCTTTACATCAGCACTGTATACTAGTATTCATCATCTTCCCACGCAAGGCTCGTTACCAATCTACGACCTCGGGAGCATCGAGCCTTGCGTGGGAAAATGTGTATACATGTAAAGTTCATTGGAGTATCAACTTTAACCCTTTAGGCGCTAGTCACCACTATAATAAATTTCAATAGTTTTTTTCATTACATCAAATACCGTCCAATGTCTAATCAGTAGGAATTTTAAATGGTTGTTCTCAAATTAGACAATTGTGCGTAATTTTCACCCACTTGAAGTTGTGGATCGCGGTAGCGAGGCACGACTTCAAGTGGGTGAAGAAATAAATTAAAGAACGTTAACGGATACAATGTTATTTTCGTTAATTGAATCTGGTAAATGTAATGCAAACCGCAACAAAATCTACTTGGTCTTATTGTGTGAATACGACCTGTTTCTTTATTATTCGTGGTGATTACCATAATTATATCTCCACACGCTTGATAAATGTGAAACTGTACGAACTAATGGTAATTCATTGGTTATTAATGTACGTAAAACAAGATTGTTTTCACGGTAAGTTGGCCTTCTAGTCCCTTTACTTTGAATATTATTTTATTTGGTGCAGTTAGTCGGTGTTATCTCTTCATGCATTCTTAATATTCTAATATAATTTTAACAGTTTCTCCGAATGCAATTCAGAAATGTTGTTGAACTATTACTTTTTAATCGTTTTGAATTATTAAATTTAATTTTTCGTGTGAAGTGCATAACGAGACCAATCACCAACATATGTCTACAGTGATCCTTTGACCAGATTAAAAATTATTGTTCCCCCGTAAATTTAATAATCTTATAGGACATTCAAAAATATTATTTACGATTTTAATATAATATGAAACATACATAGTTTTGTTATCCTTGTTGTTATTGAAAAGACACGTGTTTTAATTTAAATTTTAAATAATCCAATATTTCTCATAATCTTTTTATACTTCTGAAATTAATTCAGGTAAGAAAATGTAAGTGTTACAAAAAGTAGCAATTCTGATAAAAGTATACGTTGACAATATCAATTGAAAACAGCACCAGCGATTCCCGGATGAAATGTTCCATTTCTGGTGAAGTACTGAATACATTTGGAGATTGAGTTAAATGCCAGGACATATTTACTCCAATGTGTCATTCTGTTACCAGCCCATTCCCCTGAAAACATACAAAAAGTTATTAAAAAAGGATGTGCATTTCTAGTAAAAGGTTAGTAACTGATCCTACTAGAAACAAAGTTGATCAAAAATAAAATAGTCGGTTCGCTGCGGACTAATATATTTTTGAGCAAGCTTTTTAAAGAATTAAATAGTGGTGCAATAATTGTTTGTGCTTTGAATGACTGACTGACTGACTGACTGACTGACTGACTGACTGACTGACTGAATGAATGAATGAATGAATAAATGAATGAATGAATGAATGAATGAATGAACGAACGAACGAACGAACGAACGAACGAACGAACGAACGAACGAACGAACGAACAAACGAACGAACGAACGAACGAACGAACGAACGAACGAACGAACGAACGAACGAACGAACGAAAAAACGAATGAACGAACGAGCGGACGAACGAACGAACGAATGAATGGATGAATGAATGAATGAATGAATGAATGAATGAATGAATGAATGAAAAACGCACGAATGCATGAATGCACGCATGAATGAATGAATGAGAGAATGAATGAATGAATGAATGAATGAATGAATGAATGAATGAATGAATGAATAAATGAATGAATGAATGAATGAATGAATGAATGAATGAATGAATGAATGAATGATGGATGGATGGATGGATGGATGGATGGATGGATGGATGGATGGATGGATGGATGGATGGATGGATGGATGGATGGATGAATGGATGGATGGTCAAATGGATTGATGATATAAGCAATCACAGGAAACACACAACGTTGACCTAATTTTAATTTACCACCGGCCCACCGTCTGCGACGCTGGCCCAACATCAAATCAGCATTGGAACAACATCCTGTGTATGTTGGGAATAGCCTTATCTTTGGCCATTCTCCTGTGAGTGGATACGAGCTCACCCTATACGACGCTGGACCAACATTAAACCAGCATTGGTTCAGGGTGCTGTGTTAGCAGGGCTGCGAGTTCGGGTGTAAGACATTTGCTGAGAAGTTTGGAATATCCACTCTAAGCAATATATGTTCTATTCCCATGCAACCATAGGAGAACCCTGCCAGGGTTCTCCTGGGGTCGCATCGTAATAGTATTCAAGAGTATTTTCTAACGAACCTATATTGTTTAGATTAAGAATGTTTCGTTTGAACCTGTGGATGACGGGGTGAAATCAGAAATCATCCAATCTCAGGTTCACACGATTTGTTCTCAACGTACTCTGTGTTTCGTGATGTGATTGTCCCTCTCTCTCATAGAATTTCATAATGACTGCTTGATAAACGGAACGTAGATTTATTCATGCTGTGACCAGCGCCCCACCAACGAGATCGTAGGCCCTCTCGTGTCGATAGGGAGAGATTGCACTGGTCACAGAATGAGACTTATTGCGCATACTCTTACCAAAAACTTTTTTTAAGTTCTTGCTCTTACCCAGTACTTTATTGGTCCACCATTCTGGCTCTTTTTTGTCGCAGAAGATGTGAGGGTGGTGCAGTAAGCTCATCAGCAAATCCGCTGTCCCACACTTTTGAACACCTGCTATGTAGAGATATGGGAGGCACGTGATGGGTTGGATGGTTGCTTCGTAAACTTTGCCATGACAGACGACAGAACCCATGTCGTCACGTAAATAGTCCAGTTTTGGATGAGTGATATTTATACACGGGTTCTTGTAGTGTGGTATCCATTTATTCTGAATAAAAACAAAAACAATGACGTTTTATATAAGATAGTATATTATAAGTATATGTGTTGGCTCACTGATTGCTTGAGACTTGCATATATTTGAGACACAGGTTTGTCTTAACCATTTAAGCCCTCACGGTGCATTAAAGCATCATTTTATATCTTTTAAAACAAACTTAATTTTCCTAAAACTAAGGGTTTTAGAATTAATATTTCCATGAAACTGGTTTATCAATACATAGGTATTTTCTTTAATTTTCCACCCACATCAAATCATCTTCATCTTCAAGTCGAGAATTGCGATAGCTTGTAGTGGATGAAAATGACAATGGTAGGTACAGCCTGAAAGGGATAAATAAATCTGTCGGCCAAACCGGGCCCTGGTGACAATCATCAATGCACAACAGAGATCTCAATAATAAAATAAACTCTCTTTTAATTTTAACTTTGTATAAGTAGACAAACTCGTTATTATTATGTTGAGTTGAACGTCTTTAGAACGTTTTTGTGTCGCTATTTCAAAACTGTGGTTAACATGGTTAAATACGAATTTACGTTGCTTTTTTGGGCTTACGCTGCTGTTCAGTTCGCCATCTTCAGTCTTCGTCGGTCAGCACTGGTGACAGTAGTTGTATCATTTGTAAAGTTACAGCTTATTTACACTACTAGTAAGTTACCATAAATTATGTTGTCCTTCATTGTCGAACGTCCGATGGGATGTAGGACATTAAATATGGGGCTACGCTCGATCCACGTTACAGATTTTTATCACTTGTTAAAAGTTCTCGATCATTAAAAACGGTCGAGAGAATATATCTACCGTTTGGTAATAACTGTAATACGCCCATCTAAACAATTTTAACCCAGTCTGCAAATCAAGTCATGCGATAAATATATCGTGATTTTCTGCAACTTCCCATGAAATGTATTAAAAAAACTCCTGTTTTCAATGCGGAAAATCTCCGCTCGTATTTCAGAGCCTGATACACTGTTAATGTAATTTAAATCATGATTTTTATCTTCATCAGAAAATTACAATTAACACTGCTAAAATTTGTATTACTTGGAAAAATAAATTTAAAAATATATGGTAGTTTGACAACATTTTCTTGATTTTCGCGATAAAACTATTTTTTTTAATCGCTGATGACATATTACGTCTACGACGCTGGCCCAGCATCAAACAAACAGCGGATCAACGTCGTGTAAATCGGTTGTATAGTATTCCACTCACCTTTTGGAATGTGAGAGCTTCCTTTACCTGCTGCCTTAACTTATCTATCACTGACAGCGTGATGTTGGGATACTTGTGTGAGAGCTCTGTACAGGCCAGCTGGCGAGCGTGATGTGTGATAACGGCTTCCTGCTTCACTGAGTTCTCAGTAAAGGAGGTCTCAGAAGTGCTGGAATCACTTGCCGACCAGGTCCTAAATACAGCTTTGTCGTCTGACACGGCTCGATTTGTAACCAATATAAAATAGCACATCACTAAGATGGGTATGATTACTAACAATGAGTATCGCCGGTGGAAAGTTGATACAATCATTATCCTCCACATGTGAGCAGCATAAGCCTACACATGATACGCATGCACGCTTCTCACAAACTCAATGAGCCAAGAAGTTGTACATCTACACAATATCACTGTCCGACATTGAAACAATACAGCACAGTGGCTGCGTTTTAAGAAGGCTATTTATTGTCAATATCCGTTAAATCACAATATCCTACTTTTTGGGAAACCACTTATTTAACAATACAGCACAGTGGCTGTGTTTTAAGAAGATTATCTATTGACAATATTCGTTAAATCACAATATCCTACTCTTTGTGAAACCACTTCTTTAAGCTACCCCAGGCTCCGCTCTTCCGAGCAAAAGTACGCGCTAGCAGCTCCGAAATCATTCATTCATTCATTCCTTTCTTTATTTCTTTATTCCTTTCTTTATTTCTTTATTTCATTCTTTCTTTCTTTCTTGGTTTATTTCTTTCTTTCTTGGTTTATTTATTCATGTATTCATTTATTCATTCATTCATACATTCATTCATTCATTCATTCATTCATTCATTCATTCATTCATTCATTCATTCATCCATCCATCCATCCATCCATCCATGTATTTGTTTGTGTGTTTGTGTGTTTTTTTTTATTATTATTATTATTATTAATATTATTATTATTATTATTATTATTATTATTATTATTATTATTATTATTATTATTATTATTATTATTATTATTATTATTATTATTATTATTATTATTATTATTATTATTATTATTATTATTATTATTATTATTATTATTATTATTATTATTATTATTATTATTATTATTATTATTATTATTATTATTATTATTATTATTATTAATTTCTTTATTACATTATTAAATATTTTTTTAGTTTGTTAATTTTATTTTTCTTTGGGGTATGAATTGCTGCCGAATTTCCACAGATATTATCTGAAAATACATTATTGTGCAATACATGAAATCATTATTTCACCTGCTCAAATAGTATCCTTAAAATCTACGATATGCAAAGGACATCTTATTTTTATTAGAAGGTAGAATATCCCTAATATTACAGCGCAGGGATCTACTTTAGTTGTCAGAATCTGACGTCTACAGACGTCAGATTCTGACGACTAAAGTCGATACCTGCGATGTAAGGGTTGAAGAGTTATTAATACCACAGAGGTCCTTCGTCTTCTCGACGTGAAATAATATAAATAAGTGTTTATTTCCCCCCATCTATATTATAGCCATTTTGTAAGATTTTCTGTCCTGTCCTTTTTCTAATTTCATGTCTGAAATAGACTATTTAATCGATTTTCCAAAAAAATCATTGGCTATAAGCTCTCAACAACTTTCGTTGACAAATGCGTCAACATTACTATTAATTCAGTCACCAGATGTCGCAGGATGTTGCATTGACGCGTGTTACACTCACCAGGTGACTCCAAAGAAGCATGCATATAGTATAATTCGGCCATTTTTCTATTTCAAATACATTTGTGGGTTTTATAAATCTGGCGTGTTATAATGCACAAATGTAACGCCTTCCTTACCATTTTAATGTTGTAATATGAATTATTGGTGGGAACAATCTCCAATTCCAGCTGGCAAAAATCCGTACATCTTTAATATTAAATATGTCTTCTCTTTCTGAAAAGCTATAATACAAAACTAATGACAAATATGTTGAAAACGTGATTTTTGTAGCGAGGCTGATAATGTAAACGCATATTTTTTTGTGTTCTTTTTTTGGTTAGATACTGAACATGATAGGAGGTAACTATTTGACATTACTCACTAATTCTGAAGTTATGTGAAGTTTTAGCATTCGCCATAGACTGCATGGGATTACAAAGGCCTACGTCCGCTATATAAGATGTCCTTTATCATGTTTATGGGCATCATACACATCGTAACGTACTTGTACCAATACAATTATTATCTTTCACGCCAAGGGAGTAGTAATCAGACACTTTCAAATCTAAAGTCTTTATTATTTCAATGAGTACACGAATCTCCTCATCCATGTGTTGATTTTGCGCATGCGTTATCAGCACAAACTATCCATCTCCAGTTCTAATAATTAGTTTATATGACATTATTTTTAGGTTTAGATCGTCATTCTTAGCGTAGCCTACAATTAAGTAACATTCAGCAAACATCACCCTTAACCCTTTGACTTCCAGGCCGGGGTGCATGCCAGGATCCAGATATACTGGTTTAGGAGCTCTGTTTTTCGTCATTTGAAGCTGGAATTGCTAACGCAATTTCCAGCTTCAAATGACGAAAAATACATAAATGTAGTATATATTTGACGAAAATTTGTGTCATTTTATGGTTACGTTCATTGACGAATGACGACGGAAATTTCCGTCATGTATGGTAGTGAAAAGGTTAAGTCATGTCAAGGATGAACACGATGGAGCTAAACAAATTATGTAGTTCATGTGACTAATTACAATATTTCTGATGTGATACGCTGTCCTGGATAGAAGAAAAGAGTGGAAAAGGGTAGCATTGCGACATTTGTTTTTTACATAAAGTTAGAAGATATATAAAATCTAGGTAAAACGCTGTTTTTTAAAGATCAGTGCGAAAAAACACACATTTAGAATTTACCATTTTTCAAAATAGTGTTGGGGAAAAAATATTTACAAATTTCCTATTAACATATTAAAAAAATAAATAATTATGCTTCTTGAACCTATAATAGTAACTATAATGATAACTAGTACCAAATATTATATAACATTGATCTGATGGATCATTGCTCATGGAGCCATTGTAAACTGACTAGTGATGGTTAGTATGTAGGATCTCCCCTCCAACATTTGTTGACGCTTGAGAAATATAGCTATTTGATTGATAGCATTGCCGATTTTATCAACAGTGGACCGTATTAAACAGTGATAACACTGGGCCAATTTACTATATCAACATATGTATATTACACTACATGGATTTACTAAAAAGCAAAACTGTTGTAATTAGCTCCTTAACATTTTTATAGAAGATCCAATATATTACCAGATGTTTGAAAATACCTATGGAGGTATCAAATGGTGTAATATCTAGTGACAAACTCAGTATTAAAAAAATGGCAAATCTACTTTTCCACACTTTATACAGGCGGAAGCGATTCTTCTTTTAACAAAAAAAATTATAGAAATATGCTTAGTGAGAAGAAGAAAAATGAAGATAATTTTGTTGATCCCCCAAATGATGGGGATCTTAGTTCTGATATAACAATTGATAAAGTTGACAGAGCTGCAAGAAATGCAAAAATGGTAAAGCTACTGGACCTTGATAACGTACCAAATAAAGTTTAAAAAAAATGAAATTGTTAAAGAAGCAGTAAAAAAATATTTATTGATGTTTCATGTTTTAATTAGGGTAAAGTTCCGTCGGCATGGCTGCGAACTACTATTTATCTGATTCCAAAACCATCCTCTTTAGATAAAGGTAACCATAGGGGCATCAACTTGCCGTGTACCTCAGCAAACATGTGTTATTTTGTTTAAATACAAGTATTGTGAACCCTCAGGTTTGATATGTTAGTGCAAGCGACTGTATTGATCATATAAGTTTATTTTATTCTGTATTGCACAACTGTATACAAAACCGACATGATGTATTTGTTTTTTTTTACTTTCAGAAAGTGGTCAATCTTTTTGACAGAGAAGCCTTGTTGTGTAAGATTTTGTTAAACGGCATTAATAGAAACATATACTCATATACTGCATTATTCAGAATTGTTTTGCATGTCAAAAAATCAATACCTAATTTTCTCACTTGCACTCATTTATGTCACACTTGAAAATATCTTTACAGCTAAATGCTACTTATATTACTTATATTATATCTGTTTTCCGATTATTATATGATGTGTTTATATGCAAATAAATGCTATGTTATAATATGTTATGCTATGTTACTCATCTATCAAAGCTCCTATATGTTATGCTATGTTACTCATCTATCAAAGCTCCAATATGTTATGCTATGTTACTCATCTATCAAAGCTCCTATATGTTATGCTATGTTACTCATCTATCAAAGCTCCTATATGTTATGCTATGTTACTCATCTATCAAAGCTCCTATTTGTTATGCTATGTTATTCATCTATCAAAGCTCCTATATGTTATGCTATGTTACTCATCTATCAAATCTCCAATATGTTATGCTATGTTACTCATCTATCAAAGCTCCTATATGTTATGCTATGTTACTCATCTATCAAAGCTCCTATATGTTATGCTATGTTACTCATCTATCAAATCTCCAATATGTTATGCTATGTTACTCGTCTATCAAAGCTCCTATATGTTATGCTATGTTACTCATATATCATAGCTCCTATATGTTATGCTATGTTACTCATCTATCAAAGCTCCTGTATGTTATGCTATTTTACTCATCTATCAAAGCTCCTATATGTTATGCTATGTTACTCATCTATCAAAGCTCCTATATGTTATGCTATGTTACTCATCTATCAAAGCTCCAATATGTTCTGCAAAGTTTAATAATGTATTCACTGTTTGGTTTCCTGTTAACCCTTTGACTTCCAGGCCGGAGTGCATGCCAGGATCCAGATATACTGGTGTAGGAGTTATATTTTTCGTCATTTGAAGCTGGAATTGCTAACGCAATTTCCAGCTTCAAATGACGAAAAATACATAAATGTAGTATATATTTGACGAAAATTTGTGTCATTTTATGGTTACGTTCATTGACGAATGACGACGGAAATTTCCGTCATGTATGGTAGTGAAAAGGTTAACTACGGAGTGAGATAGGGAGATACATTATACCCAGCATTATGTTATTTATGTTTATCAATAGCCTTAGAAATAAAATCTGCTGATCGCGGTGTCAATAATAATAATGAGAAACTCCGAATACTATTATATGCCGACGATATTATATTATAATCGGAATCTAAAGGAGATATGCCATAAATGCTGACTATTGTTCATGATTGGTGCTTGAAATGGAGACCTAAAGTAATTTGACTAAAGCAATACATTTTTGCAAAAAAAGTTTGAGAAAAAGACAATATGTTTTTACTCTAGGTGAAGACCCTTTGACTTTTGTTGGTCAGTATAAATATCTGGGTGTGATATTTGAAGAACATTTGAATTTTGAAACATGCGCCGAGATGATGGCGACAGCTGGTGGCAGGACACTAGGTTATGTTATTAGTAGTTTAAAGCACTGAAATATATGGATATACTACAACTCGCTCGCAGTGCGGCCTGAAAAATTGGAATATGCGGTAACATCTTTGAGAACGATTTGATGAAACACAATGAAAACTGTCAAGGACGAGAGAGAGTTATCATATAAGCGTCAAACATCGAGTATTGTTTTGGACAGGTATAATCAGAGAGGATCGGCACACTGGTGGAGCGGTGCTATGGCCTTTTAAAGTCACGTAGCAGCACAAAAAGAATTATACGTGGGGGTGTCGTGTCCGTATCAGCAACCCATACAAGATAATTGGGTTCGCAGATAGATTCGGATGCATTTGCAAAAATATTATGATATCAAAAATTAATTATTAGATACACAATCTGTGTTGATCTCTTCTTCAGTATGGCTACAGACATACAAATGTCAGAGACTGCCAATAATTGTTGAGCAATAATGCAGAAACACAACTATATTATTTCTTTCAATATTATTAGCATAGGTAGGCCTGTGTGCTATCGGCGTGGTGTGTTGCGTCCCAATTTGTAATCACGTTCTATTTGTAATAAATTATTATATTACAAATTGGAACTCAAATGTGTCCCTATTTGTACTAATGTATTAGACATTGCAACGTTAATACAAATTTGACGCAACAGTGGTGTCATAATCACAACGCTCATTGCTCATTGCGATTGCAAACAGCGCAAACAACTCATTGGGCGTATAACGAGAGCCGCTGTCTCACTGGAAGCGTTAATAAGCTACAAGACTCGCACAACATAACTTGCGAATTATAACTGCGACTTCAAATCGATTCTATACGTTGCGGGTATGTTCACGACGAGCTCATGTAGTTCTTTTTCGCACTCCCGTCAGAGAGCCGAACCTCGGCGCTTATGTGGTGCATTCCTAAAATAAGTAGCTCATAGCAAGGAGGTTATAAACCTTGTTTATAACGACCATTGATCGCCCTTATAACAGTCTCCACTGCGTCACCATATCGTGCCTCTACCAATCAGCATAAGCGCGGGCTGGCGTGACAGCTGAACATGTTGAATTAAATTGGTGGCAGCGTTTTGCTCCAGGCGTGACATACGGAGATTATGGTTGATTATGCAATAGCAAAACTTTTATGTGGGCGCCTGTACCAGTTACTAATTTATTGGAATAGAGATGGAAGATTAGAAAAATACGTCTGCGTCATTGTGTCGAGTCACATGCTTTGCTCAAACTGTAAACACAAAAATTGTTAATGTGGACAAAGTCATCGTACATGTAAATGATGTAATGCTGACAAAAACACACATTTTCTTTAACTCGCATTCGCAAAATACAGTTAGATATATGGGATCGATATTCAGAATTCGCAAACTACCGTTAAATCAATGATACCTGGCAAAATAAATTCATTTGGTACATTATTTGAAATATTTACAATTTTTATTTGCAATTAAGCAACAAATTGGTATGTTAATGACAAGAGATTATTTTGATTTTATAATGAAATGTATCCGATGTCTAGAGCGCTGACATTTGAACACAGTTTTAAACATGTTTAACGCCACTATGATACTTACCGTATAAAATCGTGGACAGATGTGAATATTAAAGCGACACAATCAGACCAAAATCATTCAAAAGACCAAATTGTATTTTCGCTTCTACATATTTCCATAATATGTGAACATGTCCATAAACTAGAAATGTGGAAATCTGTTGAATTATGGGTTGCTGTAGCAACGTAGCAAGAATGCCGAAATCCCAATCAATGAGTTATTGCCAGTGATTGTCGTATTCCTTATTTTGAACATGTATGTCTAAAATTAAATCTCGTCCCTATTTCTCGTTTAACTGATCGCGCAACACAAAATTAACAAAAACAACGGGATTCTAGTCTACGGATATGTTGACATATTATGGACATATCAATGAACCAAATAATGACTTTGTGCTGATTGAGTCGCTTCAATCTTTTTTATTATCTGCTACGATTTTGTAGAGGAAAGTGTGATGTCCTAATCTTTGTTAATAGCTGATAATGAAAGGCGTACAAAGGTTTTTATGCAGCAGAGTAATGGGCGACAATAATGTATCCAAATAATGAGTTCGCTTGACACTGTTGTGAATTATATCATATAATCATAACACCATGGCTTCTTTCATCACATGACCAATTAACATAAATAATTTCCCCCATGCTTGTTCTATTTCCGGTGTCCATCGATCTCCTAACACGGATTCAATAGAAAACAGGAACTGCTGTCCCACCATCTGCAAAGAAAAATAGAGGTGATTTTTATGTGAATACACGATGCTTTTTAAAAGTGAAACGTACTGGGCTTGTATCCCGGAGGGCGAGATGTTTGTTATCGGGGCTGTACATAGTGCTCAAAGCTGTTCAAAAGCATGGAGTATGCATTACTACTGCGCACTAAAAAACCCTCAAAGTTATTATATAAGAGTAGGGCATAATATTATGTTAATTCGGGCTTCCTTCTGTCTGATATTGAAGAAGAGCAATAGACAAGTTGAGAATTATAATGAAAACGAGAGAAGATGATGATTCTTAGTGGGTTGTGCCCCAGTTCCTATCACCTATACATCACGTTTGGACACGAATGTGTCATATTAGAACACTATAGTATTTGACATGATCAGTTTATATCGTGAAAGTGTATTGTAATGAACATGCCAAATCCTGAGATACTGTAATTTATATTGTCATAAAGTACTTTTAATGTGTTAAATTTTGTAAAAAAAAATCCGACAATCACGTAATTATATTATATTGTCATTGCAAATCGAATAAAAGTACTGTTATTAGTGTTATAAACTTGTTCAGGAAATTAAATTAAAATATTTATAGTTACTATAACTTATACAAGCGCGGTCATTTGTTGGTATTTGTTGTGCGATCTGAAAAAAAACTATAATAATATCATGATGTAACCCTGTAAACTATACAGGCCTAAGCACCTCATTATAACAGTACATGTTGAGAACTAGGCACATACTATAAACCGGGGAGTATTGGCGCCCGTTTGGCCGTTAAAATAAAAAAAACCAATGTGTCTCTCCCCCCAAAAGAGAGCTCTTATGTGTATAGATTGTATTGACGTGACACAGTATATTCGCCAATATTAATCTCCTCCAATTATTTGTATTTTCTCAGACCGCAATGTTTCAATCCGCCAATATATTCCGGTTTACAGTAGGCTCAGAAACCAATCTGAAACGTCAAAAAGGAGTATTTTAAAGAAACGTCATGCCAAGGAAGTGGATACGACCCATTAAAAAAGATTGTTTTGAGCATTGTGAAGTGGGATTTCTCACGCCTCCTTGATAACATTTAAAAAGTATAATTAGTAAAGAACGCACAAACTAATACACAACTTGGTGCTTGTGCTTTACAAGTATATAACTTAAAACCGTCTGAGTAATAATTAATAAATTATTATATAGTTCTTTTGGCAACGGAACCATCGTACGTGTTTCCATGATGGTCAACCGTTTTTTTGTGAACACAAATTTTTCGAAGCTGTTCATGCGACGGCCCTTAAAATTTGCATTTACATGCCTAATATAGTTCTGCTAATATGTTTCAAAATAATCCAAAATGTACATCTGGTAATTTTCGCGTGTTTAAGTTTTCGCGAATTTCATATTTTGTGACTTTGCATGAAGTTTAGAATTCGCGAATTTTTCTTTTTCTTTAGAAGCGCTATTATAATACAAATTGTCGCGAGATACTTCAATAATTCGCGAATTCGTTCTTGTGGCGAAAATCGCGAAAATTAAAACCTCGCGAATATCACCAGATCTACATAGGTTTTAATTTTCGCGAATATCAATAAGAAACTATCAACACTTACGTCAACATAATCCGGTTTTGCGTTGAATGTAATGTGTTTTGTCCCTAGATCGTGTAAATATTCCACAATTTGGTCAATGTCGTCATGCTTCTCCAGCACATCGCCGACTGTTTTCAAGACTCGCATACCATGAGCCCTGATCTCAGCCATGTAGTGTAAATCCGCGGAGTCAAATCTTCGAAATGGTGGAAAGGCTTCCTTCACCTCTGGATATTTTTCGAATAAACTGAAAAAAATGAAAAAGTGAGCCTTTTAGCTTTATATAATCCTCGACAATAGTTATAACTATGTCACAGAACACGGCTGTTAGTTCTAAACTGTGGCGGGAATTAATTCACAAAATTAAAGTGAAAAGAATCGTCTTGACCCAGCAAAACAACGAGCCATTCAATCAATCAATCAATCAATCAATCAATCAATCAATCAATCAATCAATCAATCAATCAATCAATCAATCAATCAATCGATCAATCAATCAATCAATCAATCAATCAATCAATTAATCAATCAATCAATCAATCAGTCAAATCAATCGATCGATCGATCAATCAATCAATCAATCAATCAATCCATTAATCAATCAATCAATCAATCAATCAATCAATCAATCAATCAATCAATCAATCAATCAATCAATCAATCAATCAATCAATCAATCAATCAATCAACCAATCAATCAATCAATCAATCAATTAATCAATCAATCAATCAATCAATCAATCAATCAATCAATCAATCAATCAAACAATCAATCAATCAATCAATCAATCAATCAATCAATCAATCAATCAATCTATCGATCGATCAATCAACCAATTAATGAAACAGTCAACAAAACAAACCAACCAATAAACCAACTACTCAACAAGTTTAAAACACTAAACAGATAATATAATTAATAGGAGTGCCTATCAAGCCCTAGACCTACTCTGCGACTGAGCCATTCTTCATTCTATTTCAAATCACATCGATTTTCTCAAATCCAAAAGTGGTGGGCGCTATTATTAGCGACGTCAAATACTGTTTTCAGGCCTGTCTAGTGGATATGTAGCTGTTATTGTAAAATATTATTTTGAAGTACTGAACAGTGTAAAGACAATCGCCTGTCAAAAATTGTCTTCATACATATATCTCACTGTGGCATATACTTTGATAATACTGCTAAACTGACCTCACTTCACGGGCCCATAATACCAAGATACAAATTTTTATTATTATTGAACAGTCATCGTTTACCATTTTCCATGAATTCTGAAATGCGATTTACACTTTGTAATATATCACGGAGTTGTATAATACGTTCCGGCCTTTAATCCATACTTTAGTCATTATAATCATTATACTCAAAATGGTGGTATGCTCAACATTAAATCAGCGTTGGTTCAACATCGTGGGATACCAGGTGAATTAAACGGTTGCAAGCACTCTGATCATCTGAGACGTCACGTGAGAAGTCACGTGACTGTTCTTCAAAGCGTCTTTAATTTACACAGCTGGGCGTTTGCAGCACGATCTCTAAGATTAATTCGACCTTTTAGCGCGTCTGTGATCAGTCGATCTTCAACCAAAAATATAAAGATCGTTTCCCCTGTGAAGTAGGCTAATCATGAGTTATTTGGCTGCGCCTTTACAGCTTGACGTTTTCCACAACCAGCGCTTTTATAATGTTATGGTTTCTGACAACACGAATCCATCATGTCGATTATGGCTAAGATAAAAGCATCTCAGTTTATATAATTTTTAAATAGAAATGATAAAATCGCTCTCCAGAGTCATACCTGGTTATTTAAACGGACACAATCAGGCCAAAAATCAAAATTTTTATTTTGGTTTTTTGATTTTCTCTTTAGTTTTCAAAATATCCGTAGACTAGATTTTTAAATATTTTCGGTTGCGCATTCACCAGTTAAAAGAAAAATAGTAATGATATTTGCCTGCCTGCCTGCCTGCCTGCCTGCCTGCCTGCCTGCCTGCCTGCCTGCCTGCCTGCCTGCCTGCCTGCCTGCCTGCCTGCCTGCCTGTGCTCACTGAACCAATAATGACGTGAGTTTATATCCCCACTGTTGTCAGTGATCAAAGAAATGCTAATGGAAAAAAGACATTGGACAATTTCCTCCACAGCGCAGTTCATTACACCTTTACTTGTCTTCCTTTCGCATTCAGGATCCGATTTAGCGCACACAGGGGTTTTTTTTCAAATAACGTTAGCTCACTCAATTACTAGTCTTTGTAGTAGTCCATTAACCATATGTTCTGATACGGGTGCCTGAAACATATTTTTCCTATTTTAGATCCTTGTTGCTTTGTGAATAAACAATTCATGGTTATCTATACGTGGTATGCCGCTCTCTTTATCGATATATAACTGTAGTATAACATATCGTCTACTTTGAACTAACCCTGTCAGCACGGTGACCGTCTTTAGACGGCAGATTCTTATGTCTAAAGACGCCAGAACGCACTGTAAAAAATAAAGATTTATAACCTTAGACCCATAGCATAGGTACTCAAATGAAGCGGAAAGAGCTGGGGTGTATCTGCTGCATTGTAACGTAGCATACACCCCTTCTCAATGTGACGATATGCACTGTTGCTGTTGAAAACAAATCGTTTGATCTTTACTCTCTCAAAACTACACTAAGCCGAATGTATTCGTTGTTAAACAAATAATAATAGACATCAACGTTTATTAAAACGTTAATGTTCTCCCAAAATATATTAAAAACATTGTTTGCTAAGTATTGCAGACATCAATTCCCTACATATAGGAAGTTGGTGATTTATTTAAACGCATTTACCAGGTAAAGGAAAAATAATAATGATATTTACCTGTCTGCCTGGCTTCCTGCCTACCTGGCTGCCTGCCTACCTGCCTACCTGCCTGCCTGCCAGCCTGCCTACCTGCCTGCCTGCCTGCCTGCCTGCCTGCCTGCCTGCCTGCCTGCCTGCCTGCCTGCCTGCCTGCCTGCCTGCCTGCCTGCCTGCCTGCCTGCCTGCCTGCCTGCCTGCCTGCCTGCCTGACTGCCTGCCTGCCCGACCTAATTAAAAATCCTCTTCCATTGCATCCGTGGTTGCAGAAAGTTGATATACTAGATGTAGTTCATCTGTTGAGTTGGGATATCTTGTTATGTAATAGGAAACGTGAAGTATAGTTAAATCAGTTAAAGCTCCTGTAGCCATTGTAGCCTCATCAGCGTTCCCCGCTTGATCATGCCGGAGGGGGTTGTGTCGAAAGTAGCCCCCGTAGGATGTGGTCGGGTGTACGATGTACTGCCGAAGCAGCCCGTATGACACCATCTGCATGAAAATGTCATATGGAAATTGCAAAATAAAGCGGCCCGACTAATATTAGATGCTAATCCATTATCACCAAGTGGAGAAATGTTTAAAAAGTAAGGTTGGCTCACATTTAAAGAATCAGTTAAGTATAAACAAGCTTATCTGATTTTTTTAAAGTAAAACAAACCAAGCACCTTCATATATTCAAGATTTGTTTACCAATGTAACATATTGCGGAAGTTAAAACCTCTGATCCTCTGCTCAGAATAAATTGTACCTAGAGCACATTCTAAATTCCTGTCATACCTAGGTGTTAACATATGGAACTCAATTCCCAATGATCTAAGACATGCAAAATTTTTGTCCCAGTTTAAACTATGGTACCATAATATACTATTGGAGCATGTACAGAAAAGTTAGTTTTATATTTCTTGTTATGTTACATTCTGCAATGTTATGTATATTATGTATCAAAATATTAATGAAAAACTTTACTGTGGGACATTTAGGTTTAACGTGTGTATTTCTTAGATGTAATGCCATATGTAATCACATCCCCAGCGCAACGTGATTTTGTTGTAAACTTCATTAGCATATTATTTTAATAATTTTACTTTTTAATATGTAGCCAATGTCTGTATTTAGTTTATATATTGTCACATGTCATGTCATATACACGGAAATGTGTATATGTCACCACATGTACAAAAATATGATTTTGTTATAAATATTGAAATATTGTATATTTATTTGTGTTTTATATATATGTTGAGGGTCCCAAAGCAGATGAGCTATCGCTCATTGGGCTAACCCTCGTGAAATAAAGCAATTACTATTATTATACTGCAAGCTTCGTGATGACAGCTAGTGTCTAGCTGACTGATGCATTCATGGACAAAGACATGAAGATGGCAGAACGTGCAAGGGCTTCGCAGTGAAAGTTAAATGAAAATATGCTTACAACAAAAAATTATATGGGCACAATTTGGCTTTATGAATAATTTAAGATGACATTTACGCAAATTTGCAGCATTGTCGCATTCACTCGAAGACTTGTCTGTGTCAAAGCTCACACCAGTCGCATAACACTCCCAGAGTGACCGCCGTTTATGTTGTTATTGCATATTATTTTATTGCATAAAATATGGCGACAACATGCACTCCGTTTGGGCTACGAGCTCACACTACAGAATCAAAAAGACGCCTATTGGCGAATTGCAACGCTTCTCGGCGCCAAATTGTCAACTTTTTGAGAAATCTTCCCATTATCGATTGAAAAAATGCCAATATGTTCAATTTATGTCAAATAAAGGTGTGCACGGAACAATAGTACATCCTACCAACCTCCACACATAGAATTTACATGGGAAAGTTTAATACATTTCTCAGACTATATAGTGAAAACAGTTTTGGTACCCTACCTCAAAATTGGACAAGATTCCATTCAAATGCTATTTTTTTAATCTATTTGCATATAAATCTTCTATTATGTGATAGATTATGTTACATTAAATCTGTTCTACGCTACTGATATCTCATTTCTTTCTCTAATGACCTGCGTAGACAATAAACCGTTGAAACGTTGTAAAATCAGTGTAGCACGCCTATTGGAGCAATGTGAAGACGCCTATTGGTGCAACTATGTATAATTTTGTCACTATTGGTAGGCCTATAATTATTATTAGGTACGAATTTGTTTTATAATCTACGGCTATTTTCTTTAACGGGATAGGCCTTAAGGTCATTGTGCTATGTAGCCTACGGCTGGGACAAATACATTTAAATGATATTTATAATAAAACCTGATAGTCTAGACTATAGCCTAAAAAATGAGTGTTAATAATTGAGCAGCCTCTGCCACCGGCGCAGTTTTTTGTTTTCAAGATAGCTACTAATCTATCAATTTAATCTATCTATACTTCTCATAGCCATCCCATACCACTGGCAAATTGTTTTGGTGACATTTCGATCCCCATATCATCAACCCTTTAATTACTATGGCCACTAACGAAGAAATGCTCGTTAGCGCGTTTCAGGAAACAGTTTCCATCAGATCTTCTTTTAATTTGGCAAATATGCTCAGATATGTCAGCCAGTGACCTGATTAACTTTTGGGAGCAAAAATTTAAAAATGGCCGTTTAGCGTCCATTTTGAATTTGAGTAGTTTGTGATATTTAAGTGACTCAAAAAAATGTAAAATAGCTGGACTATGAATATAAAACAAAATGGAAGGGCTCACACAATGACAACACATGACAAATTTCGCACTAATAAAATCCAAAATGGCCGCCAGTTGGCCATTTCAAATTTTTTTCTTCATCATCTCGGAAATCTCGCATGATAGCTGATCTAAGAGCTTCTGCTCCATCACATACCACCGAATAATTTTTGGTTACATTTTGATTCCCATATAATCGACCCTTTAATTACTAGGGCCACTAACAAAGAAATACTCTTTAGCGCGTTTCAGGAAAAAGTTTCCAGCAGATCTCTTTTTTATTTGGCTAATATGCACAGCAATGTCAGCCAATGACCTGAATAACTTTTGGGAGCAAACGATTTTAAAATGGCCGTTTAGCGGCCATTTTGAATTTGAGAAATTTTGTGATATTCACGTAACTCAAAAACAAAGCAAAAAAGCTGGACCATGCATATAGAACAATATGTGAGGACTCGCACAAGCACAAGCCGTAATTTTTAATTGTTTTTTCTCATTATCTGGGAAATCTTGCACAATAGCTAAAGCGGTAATATAAAATAAAACTTAAGGAAAGTCTGCTGATTTATATCAAATTTGAAATGGCCGACTCGCGATAACGGAGGGCTGCTTTCGTGTTCGTTTCCGAACAACACTCTTTCTAGTTAAAGACAATTATTAATCTTACTTCATAACCTACTGGTCCTATGACTGCTCTGCCATTGATCTATTGATAGGTAGGCCTATAGGTGTACACGAGGCATGGTGACCTGATAGTAGTCCAGACCTGCGATTTACTACACCGTAAAGGCGTGGAGCATGGATTGTTGTGCTCCTTTTATCCAAGTAACTGAAAGTTTTTTAACATATGGTGGTGATTGAGAGCGATCTTGACTTCAACTCAAGATACAGTAGGCCTACATAACTTTTTAATGTTGTTTATGACATATGAGCTGAGCATGGGATGTAGGGCCTAGCTGTAATGTCACTGATTCTAACCAACCAGTCCTATTATCGACCTGATTAATCGAGGTCAATTTTAATATTTCATAATTATGAAGGCAAAATGGAAAGTAGGTTAACACATCTTTTATTGGAAGCCATCTGTGGCTGAAATCTCCAATTTCAAGTTTTGTCTCAGCCACGATTGGACTATACCTACCCCCTGCTTATTGTGTCACCCAAGTGTACTATAGGGTCTACAAATGAAATGAATCGGGCTTTAGGCCACCTTTGTGCACATATAGGCTAAACTGGGCCAGGAGAACCTCCTGAGGATGGTGAGATGATTGAGATGACACTGTCCTCCAGACACAGGATTCGAAATTCGAGCCCTGGCGGTCTGAGGCCGAGCACGCTACCTCTCGGTCACGGAGGCTCCCCACAATACTAACTTTCACACGTGGGTGGGGAAGAAACAATTTTGTTTCTTTCAAACCGCCGAGACCGGGAATCGAACCCCGGACTCTGGCGTGAAAGGCAGCGGTGCTAACCACTACCCTAGGGCCCCCGCCCTATAGGGTCTACAGGGTCACACGAGTGCACATGTAGTTCATATGTATGCATTGGGAGATGGGGAGACGAGGATGAGGCTAATATGTAGCCCACACAAGGCTTATACATTTAGTCTAAATCTTTTCATTACGCAAAGGCATTATGACCTTAACACTTTTACTACCCAGCAAACTTGAGACGTTGGCCCAACGCTGGTTCACCGATAGCCTATCGTCTACGACGTTGGCTCAAAAGTAAACCTAATGTTTGTTGGGTACGACAGTCCTGGCTAGTTAGCACAAACCGTCGTAGGCTTAGGCCTTGTTAGTCAGGGGCGGATCTAGCTATTCACTGACGGGGAGGGGGGGGGGGAGTGGTGCATAAAGCAAAGAACTACTTCACTGCAGCGCGGGGTCCTTGATTTTCAAAGGCTTTCTCCTCAATCTAAGGCATATTGGGTACTGCTTGTCCCTCAGTGAGTGTGGAACCAGTTCACAAGGAAACCCCTCAATAAGATTATATTTTTTTTTCGACCAAACCGCCTCCCTTGGATCCGCCCCTGCTTACTTATTTTAATTTTTATAATTATTTTATAATTAACCCGGATCTTTTTATATGGCAATATAAGCCTAGACATTAAAAATTAAACTTACGTTAGTTTAGAATTCTTCTGCGCTTTTGAATATTATATCACTGCCCAACAAGCTAGGTTAGGGGCAGATGTTAGGCTACCCCCCCCCCCCCCTCGTGCATCACTCCGGACGTGACGCTACATGAACTTCCCTTGGCCAAAATAGCTTTATTTAGGCCTGATTTTATTTTATATAGCTGACGTCTGATAATCCCCATCGTACATGTACCTTATTACCATGGTTATAGTGATAAATAATATTTATATTACAAATACATGTATGTAGAAGACTTCCTCAATCTTAAATGTTTCTAATAGAACGTGTGGGCTGTGGGGATTTGATAATTAACATAGGCCTAATCATCTAAATGTGTTGGTAGACGTATATGACTAGTCTTAGCAAAATAACTTTGAATAGGCCAAGTACATTTATCGATAATACGTGATAAAAAACAGTGTAGGCAAAAAAACAAAAACATCTTGGGGGAGGGAGAAACCCACTGCGTCCCCCACTTTATCCAGAACGTGGATCCGTCACTGAAAAATATTTGAAAATAACATGCTTTCTATTTCGGTAAATTTTATTTGCACCGATATGCGTGTGCACATTGCTCCAATAGGCGTTCAACCAGCTAGAAATAATTACAAAAAAAAGCTACCAGTTTGCTCTCCAGTTGTTTAGTTGTACAGTCTGAACTCTAATCTCTACCATTCGATTATATTATGACGTTCATATAGCTGCTTATCAGTAAAAATGTGTTTGAAACGGACTATAAGTCCGGAATATCAGGATGGGTAGCCAACTGTTTTCATTCGTCTGAACAAACTACAGTCGCTATACGAGTGAAATAAACACCAGCGTTGTCCTTATGCAATCTAGTGTTCCGTGGATGGGGTCATTAAACTAAGTAATTGAACTTTATGTCATTTTTTACACTTTTTGTGAGCCTTCAGTGCTCTAAAATGACATTTTGCGCCGAGAAGCGTTCATCCTTCGCCAAGAAGCGTTAGCTTTGCGCCAATAGGCGTCTTTTTGATTCTGCAGTGTAGCCAAAGTCTGAGCTGCGACTTCTCCCGAACAATCGCAGATATTAAAATACACCCGTGACATCAGTCTATTGTTAAAACATTAGATTCGGATCTACGAATGTACTGTTATTTTGTGCTTGTCAGGTAGGGCACAAAATACGGGCTTAACCATGGAACTGCATGCCTAATATTTCACGGTTTAACCATACTGACACTTAAATTGGGTTTTCTATATCAAATCTTGGAGCACCTGCACATATTCTGTGTAATTTATGTCGAAGAAAGAACTCAATTACAATAGATTTGTTGATCCGGATATACTCGTCGGCGCTTCGCGCCTCGTACATTCGGATCTATGAATCTATCTATTCTTCCTCCTTGACGTAATAAGACTACTCCCAGATCAATCTGTTTTGATATCCGACTCATGTGAGACTTGTCGCATACACAACATCGAGTACTCGTCAACAACAACAACAAATATCGATCATTTTGTTGCCGACCTGTCAACATTAACTTGCATACAGTCGCAGGACGATACAGAGTTTACAGTAATATAATTAAAATTGCAGAATACTCGCATGCGATTTGGATCGCAAACTGATTATAGGTTAATTCAGCCATAGACCCATAACATAGATATTCAAATGAATCGTAAAAAGACAGTTATAATAATTTCAAATTGATTAAAAACCCTTTGCCCTCAAAGGTTTTCATAAAAAAATCAGCGTTGAGCAACAGTGGTGTGAAGCATAGCGGTAGTGGATTTTAGGGAGGAATCCCAGAAGATGGGATGCATGGAAACAGCCTTGAGACCAGCATATCATCAGTCTGGATATGTAAATATCTTGTAGAGAAAGGACAGAACTTCTATTACTGGGGGCCATTTGGGGAATCTCCAGGTCATTACATCCTGTCCATATCCGTAGCCATCCGTATTAAACAGGAGTGCATTCTCAATGTCTGGTTATCAGATAAGATAAGATAAGATACGCTTTATTACAAGTCGCAAAAAAGTTCAAAAAAATATCATTAGCTCTAATCAGCTAGTCCAAGCGACATGTAACATAAACAATAAAGATAACAACTAAAATAAGCAGGTTGGCTGGCAGGAAGTTAACATGAAATGTAAAAACGTGATTAAGAGATATATAGAAAAATACTTATAATGTATGTGAGAATATAAATTAGATGGTTAAAAATTCATAATACATTTTGGCACATAAAAATAGATTAAAGATTATATAAGAAAAACTTAAGCTGTGTATGAGAAAATTAATTATATAATTAAAATTTGCGTAAAACATTTGGCATTTATTGATAATTTAATAAATATATCACATAATTTTGTCAAGGGACCTACCTCTATTATGCTCTCAATTAAAGAGAAAAATAAGCTCGCAGGCCATCTCTGAAAGTTTTCAAGTCCCTTGTAATTCTCAATGCCTCTGGCAAAGAGTTGCAGATTTTGGGGGCCAAAAAGCAATAGGAATTTGTTCCATGTCGCACCCTCAGGGCGGGGGCCCTTGGGTAGTGGTTAGCACCGCTGCCTTTCACGCCAGAGTTCGGGGTTCGGCGGTTTGAAAGAAACAAAGAATGTTTCTTCCCCATCCACGTGTGAAAGTTAGTATTGTGGGGAACCTCCGTGACCGAGAGGTAGCGTGCTCGGCCTCAGACCGCCAGGGCTCGAATTTCGAATCCTGTGTCTGGAGGACAGTGTCATCTCAATCATCTCACCATCCTCAGGAGGTTCTCCTGGCCCAGTTTAGCCTATATGTGCACAAAGGTGGCCTAAAGCCCGATTCATTTCATTTCATTTCATTTATGTCGCACCCTCAGATGTAAATGTTTTAGAAATGTTTTAGAGATACATTGTCAACACGCACGCCATATTACGTGTAGATTAGGCATGCTTCGTTATTTATCAAACACATAAAAAAAGGTATATCAGACAATGCTGGCATGGTGTTGGGCCAGCGTCTTCGACGCCGGCCCAACACCATGCCAGCATTGGATCAGCGTGTCGTGTATACTGGGATGGTGTTGATATCATCGTGCTTGTCATTTCCCGACAAACGAGATACTTTCAGCGTTGGGCATATGGTGTGCAACCTGGCCTTCTCGGATTGCAATCTGCTCACTACCAGTATTCATTATATGAACAACATTATTCTCTGAAATGTTTCGTAAAATGATTGTTGATGTGCTCTTTTGCATAGACAATCGTACTCGCTATTTTGAAAATTACAATGCACGCACATGACTTGGGTCCTTTCGAACCTTCTGGCGTTCCTCATAAAAGTCAATGTTTTATGGCCATCAAAATAGTAACTTGATTCCAATCCTGTCTGAAAACTATAATGGTATGTATGCTAAACAATTGAGCACGGTTGCAATTCGAGTGCATATAGTCAACTGAAATGCGATACAAACATCTTTAGAAAGGAATCGAATGGATTGCTAATTTATTTTGAGCCCTGAAAACAAGGCTATTATATATTCCGTCGGCTAAATAGACTTGTATTCAGGCATTTCAGGGCTGGTTTATTTTGGGTCAGGTACAAAAAAAATCACATGCTGAAAAAAATGAAATGAAAATCGGGCATTAGGCCACTTTTGTGCACATACAGGCTAAATTGGGCCAGGAGAACCTCCTGAGGATGGTGAGATGAGTGACACTGCCCTTTGGACACAACATTCGAAATTCGAGCCCTGGCGGTATAAGGCCGAGCACGCTACCTCTCGGTCACGGAGGTTCCCCACAATACTTACGAGTATTGGATGGGGAAGAAACATTTTTGTTTCTTTTTAACCTTCAATACCGGGAAACAAACCCCAAACTCCAGTGTGAAAGGCGACGGTGCTAACCATTACCTCAGGTCCCTCGGCCTATATGTAGGCTGATATTAAACCCAAATAGTTTATTTCAGAAAAGCTACTTGCTTCAGTAAACACTTTATTTCTGAGACCGCAGGCTTTCCCGCTCTCTTTTTTTCGCCAACTTCTCCAGAGATCAAATGCATATGATTTGTTTTAGTCCCCATTTGATATTCTTGGGAAAACGATAAAGGTTCTATCGGAATGGCACTGTCAATGCTTTGCCATTTTTATAGCTATGAGTCAAATGTGAGCTTTTATGAACAGTGTTCTGTTGCAATGAAGGCTGTATCATCATCGACTGTTTTCGTCAATGTATACGTCATGACAAGGAATTTAATAATGAACTAGTGATATTAAGTTATTTCAATTATCATAATTCTGGTTACCTCAAATTGTACACACAACAGTTCACGGAGGCTTTACGGCCAAACATGAACAGAAGAAATGTTCAATTAAGTTACGAACATCAGACCTATGAATTTGATAATTGTGTGATTGAGTTTTACCTATTTTTTTCAAGAAAACAGTTTCTTTAAAACGTTTATAAAAATATTTTACAAACAAGTATCAAATCGAAGGCGTACCCTCTAAATTTACGTCGCCAAAACATATCCGGCGCTATCGGTGGTTTATATATTATTTTGTAAATGTTTGAAAATTTGATCTCGACCTGATTGATATTATTTTTGTCTTTATATATTGCAGTTTCAAAAATTGTCATCATTTTAACGGAGCGCGCACATCATAGTATAATATTCAATTAAAATCGATGGATTATTGGGTGGTAATAATTTTGTAGAATTGTATTGTAAAAACTGTTTTTAGTATCTAAGATTTGTTTAACAAATAAAATTCCAGATTTATTCCATTGTGGAAAGAATAGCGTTTTTATGATGTATTCGTAAATTATTTCAACAAAATGTCTTCCATGGGTCAGTCAATCAATCAATCAATCAATCAATCAATCAATCAATCAATCAATCAATCAATCAATCAATCAATCAATCAATCAATCAATCAATCAATCAATCAATCAATCAATCAATCAATCAATCAATCAATCAATCAATCAATCAATCAATTAATAAATCAATCAATCAATCAATCAATCAATCAATCAATCAATCAATCAATCAATCAATCAATCAATCAATCAATCAATCAATCAATCAATCAATCAATCAATCAATCAATCAATCGATCAATCGATCAATTAACCAAACAGTCAACCAATTAATGAAACAGTCAACAAAACAAACCCACCAGTCAACCAACTACTCAACAAGTTTAAAACACTAAACAGATAAGAAATTAATAGGAGTGCCTATCAAGCCCTAGACCTACTCTGCGACTGAGCCAATCTTCATTCTATTTCAAATCACATCGATTTTCTCAAATCCAAAAGTGGTGTGCGCTATTATTAGCAAAGTCAAATACTTTTTTTCAGGCCTGTCTAGTTATAATACATGTACATGGATATGTAGCTGTTATTGTAAAATATTATTTTGAAGTACTGACCAGTGTAAAGACAAGCGCCTGTCCAAAATTGTCTTCATACATATATCTCACTGTGGCATATACATTGATAATACTGCTAAACTGACCTCACTCCACGGGCCCATAATACCAAGATACAAATTTGTATTATTATTGAACAGTCATCGTTTACCATTTTTCATGAATACTGAAATGTGAATAACACTTTGTAATGTCTCACGGAATTGTATAATACGTTCCGACCTTTAATCCATACTTTAATCATAATAATCATTATAATCAAAATGATGGAATGCTCACAATTAAACCAGCGTTGGCTCAACATCGTGGGATAACAGGGTAATTAAACTGTTGCACGCACTCTGATCATCTGTGAAGTCACGTGACTGTTCTTCCAAGCGTCTTTAATTTACACAGCTGGGCGTTATTGCAGCACGATCTCTAAGATTAATTTGGCCTTTTAGCGCGTCTGTGATCAGTCGATCTTCAACGAAAAAATCAAAGATCTTTTCCCCTGTGAAGTAGGCTAATCATAAGTTATATTGCTGCGCCTTTACAGCTATATACTAAATGTTTTCTACAACCAGAGCTTTTATAATGTTATCGTATCTGACAACACGAATCCATCATGTCGGTTACGGATTAAATGAAAGTATCTCAGTTTATATAATTTATAAATAGAAATGATAAAATCTCTCACCAAAGTCTAGTTATTTAAACGGACACAATCATGCCAAAAATCTTAATTTTTATTTTAGTTTCTTGATCTGCTCTTTAGCTGTTAAAATGTCCATAGACCAGATTTTTTCAAATTTTGGGTTTCGCATTTACCAGTTAAAGGAAAAATAATAATGATATTTAAATGCCTGCCTGCCTGCCTGCCTGCCTGCCTGCCTGCCTGCCTGCCTGCCTGCCTGCCTGCCTGCCTGCCTGCCTGCCTGCCTGCCTGCCTGCCTGCCTGCCTGCCTGCCTGCCTGCCTGCCTGCCTGCCTGCCTGCCTGCCTGCCTGCCTGCCTGCCTGCCTGAGTTTATATCCCCACTGTTCTCAGTGATCAAAGAAATGCTAAAGGAAAAAGACATTGGACAGTTTTCCTCCACAGCGCAGTTCATTACACCTTTACTTGGCTTCCTTTCGCATTCAGGATTCGATTTAGCGCACACAGGGTTTTTATTCAAATAACGTTAGCTCACTCAATTACTAGTCTTTGTAGTAGTCTATTAACCATATGTTTAGATACAGGTGCCTGAAACATATTTTTCCTATTTTAGATCCTTGTTGCTTTGTGAATAAACAATTCATGGTTATCTATACGTGGTATGCCGCTTTCTTTATCGATATATAACTGTAGTATAACATATCGTCTACTTTGAACTAACCCTGTCAGCACGGTGACCGTGTTTAGACGGCAGATTCTTACGTCTAAAGACGCCCGAACGCACTGTAAAAACTAAATTTTTATAACCTTAGACCCATAACATAGGTATTCAAATGAAGCGGAAAGAGCTGGGGTGTATCTGCTGCGTAGCATACACCCCTTCTCAATGTGACGATATGCACTGTTGCTGTTGAAAACAAATGGTTTGATCTATACCCTCTAAAAACTACACTAAGCCAAATTTATTCGTTGTTAAACATATATTAATAAACATCAACGTTTAAAACGTTAATGTTCTCCCAAAATATATTAGAAACATTGGTTGCTAAGTATTGCAGACATCAATTCTCTACATATAGGAAGTTGGTGATTTATTTAAACTGACACAATCAGGCCAAAAATCTTAATTTTTATTTTGGTTCCATTATCTGCTCTTCAATTGGCAAAATGTCCATAGACTAGATTTTTTTAAATTTAGGGTTTCGCATTTACCAGTTAAAGGGAAAATAATAATGCCCGACCTAATAAAAAAACGTCTCGCATTGCACGCGTGGTTGCAGAAAGTTGATATACTAGTTGTAGTTCATCTGCTGAGTTGGGATATCTTGTTATGTAATAGGAAACGCGAAGTATAGTTAAAGGGACCCCTTGGGATGAGCCATCTTCAATTTTGTCAATTTTGAAAATTTAACTAATATGAAGCTATATAGCCTACTGATCTTAGCTAAAAATAAAAAAAAGTCAAAAAACTATTTAAAAGCACCGAAAAAGAGTGAAATAGTTAAATTTTCAGGTCGTATATTGCCATGTAAACAAAACAAGTCAGCAATATATAGCACTTTCCTTCACATATTCCCACGACTTGAATGAGGAGATCAAAACAATCGCCGCTAATTGGTGTCTGATTGGTGTCTTATAGCCAGGACATGAGGTGATACACCTGGAACACTGATTGTCTGCCCAACGCTGGGCCGACGGCATCACCATGTGGCCCAATGCTGTAGGAACATTTAACCGTCCTTTAGCAAGTGTTCAGGTGTCCAAAAAGTTTGTTTGGGTTTTAAGCGGTTTTATAGAAATGTTGATAAAAAATATTTTTTAAAATCTAAAAATCCTGAAAAAAATAAAATCATGATCTGGGGGATACACTACTTCATTACAAAACTAAAAACGAAAATTGATGTCATCACAAGGGGCTGCTTTAAATCAGTTAAAGCTCCTGTAGCCATTGTAGCCTCATCAGCGTTCCCCGCTTGAGCATGCCGGAGGAAGGTGTGTCGAAACTAGTAGTCACCGTAGGCTGTGGTCTGGTGTACGATGTACTGCCAAAGCAGCCCGTATGACACCACCTGCATGAAAATGTCATATGGAAATTGCAAAAGAAAGCGGCCCGACTAATATTAAATGCTAATCCATTATCACCAAGTGGAGAAATGTTTAAAAAGTTAAGTTGGCTCACATTTAAAGAATTAGTTAAGTATAAACAAGCTTGTCTGATTTTTTTAAAGTAAAACAAACCAAGCACCTTCATATATTCAAGATTTGTTTACCAATGTAACATATTGCGGAAGTTAAAACCTCTGATCCTCTGCTCAGAATAAATTGTACCTAGAGCACATTCTAAATTCCTGTCATACCTAGGTGCTAACATATGGAACTCAATTCCCAATGATCTAAGACATGCAGAATTTTTGTCACAGTTTAAACTATGGTATCATAATATACCATTGGAGCATATACAGAAAAGTTAGTTTTATATTTCTTGTTATGTTACATTCTGCAATGGTATGTATAATATGTATCAAAATATTAATAAAAAACTTTACTGTGAAACATTTAGCTTTAATGTGTGTATTTCTTAGATGTAATGCCATATGTAATCACATCCCCAGGGCAACGTGATTTTGTTTTAAACCTTATTAGCATATTATTTTAATAATGTTTCTTTTTAATATGTAGCCAATGTCTGTATTTAGTTTATATATTGTCACATGTCATGTCATATACACGGAAATGTATATATGTCACCACAAGTACAAAAATATGATTTTGTTATAAATATTGAAATTTTGTATATTTATTTGTATTTTTTATATATGCTGAGGGTCCCAAAGCAGATGAGCTATCGCTCATTGGGTTCACCCTCGTGAAATAAAGCAATTACTATTATTATACTGCAAGTTTCGTGATGACAGCTAGTGTCTAGCTGACTGATGCATTCATGGACAAAGACATGAAGGTTGCAGAACGTGCAGGGGCTTCGCAGTGAAAGTTAAATGAAAATATGCTGACAACACATAATTATATGGGCACGATTTGGCTTTATGAATAATTTAAGATGACATTTACGCAAATTTGCAGCATTGTCGCATTCACTCGCAGACTTGTCTGTGTCAAAGCTCACACCAGTCGCAAAACACTCCCAGAGTGGCCGCCGTTTATGTTGTTATTGCATATTATTTTATTGCATAAAATATGGCGACAACATGCACTCCGTTTGGGCTACGAGCTCACACTACAGAATCAAAAAGACGCCTATTGGCGAATTGCAACGCTTCTCGGCGCCAAATTGTCAACTTTTTGAGAAATCTTCCAAATATCGATTGAAAAAATGCCAAAATGTATGTCAAATAAAGGTGTGCACGGAACAATAGTACATCCTACCAACATCCACACATGGAATTTACATGGGAAAGTTTAATACATTTCTCAGACTAGTGAAAACAGTTTTGGTACCCTACCTCAAAATTGGACAAGATTCCATTCAAATGTTATTTTTTTTAATCTATTTGCATATAAATCTTCTATTATGTGATAGATTATGTTGATCTGCTCTCCAGCTGTTAGAATGTCCATAGACTAGATTTTTTTCAAATTTTGGGTTTCGCATTTACCAGTTAAAGGAAAAATAATAATGATATTTAATTGCCTGCCTGCCTGCCTGCCTGCCTGCCTGCCTGCCTGCCTGCCTGCCTGCCTGCCTGCCTGCCTGCCTGCCTGCCTGCCTGCCTGCCTGCCTGCCTGCCTGTGCTTACTGAAGCAATAATGACGTGAGTTTATATCCCCACTGTTCTCAGTGATCAAAGAAATGCTAAAGGAAAAAGACATTGGACAGTTTTCCTCCACAGCGCAGTTCATTACACCTTTACTTGGCTTCCTTTCGCATTCAGGATTCGATTTAGCGCACACAGGGTTTTTATTCAAATAACGTTAGCTCACTTAATTACTAGTCTTTGTAGTAGTCTATTAACCATATGTTTTGACACAGGTGCCTGAAACATATTTTTCCTATTTTAGATCCTTGTTGCTTTGTGAATAAACAATTCATGGTTATCTATACGTGGTATGCCGCTCTCTTTATCGATATATAACTGTAGTATAACATATCGTCTACTTTGAACTAACCCTGTCAGCACGGGGACCGTCTTTAGACGGCAGATTCTTATGTCTAAAGACGCCAGAACGCACTGTAAAAACTAAATATTTATAACCTTAGACCCATAACATAGGTATTCAAATGAAGCGGAAAGAGCTGGGGTGTATCTGCTGCGTAGCATACACCCCTTCTCAATGTGACGATATGCACTGTTGCTGTTGAAAACAAATGGTTTGATCTTTACCCTCTAAAACTACACTAAGCCAAATGTATTCGTTGTTAAACATATATTATTAAACATCAACGTTTAAAACGTTAATGTTCTCCCAAAATATATTAAAAACATTGGTTGCTAAGTATTGCAGACATCAATTCTCTACATATAGGAAGTTGGTGATTTATTTAAACGGACACAATCAGGCCAAAAATCCTAATTTTTATTTTGGTTCCTTGATCTGCTCTTCAGTTGTCAAAATGTCCATAGACTAGATTTTTTTAAATTTTGGGTTTCGCACTTACCAGTTAAAGGAAAAATAATAATGCCCGACCTAATAAAAAAACGTCTCGCATTGCACGCGTGGTTGCAGAAAGTTGATATACTAGTTGTAGTTCATCTGTTGTGTTGGGATATCTTGTTATGTAATAGGAAACGCGAAGTATAGTTAAATCAGTTAAAGCTCCTGTAGCCATAGTAGCCTCATCAGCGTTGCCCGCTTGAGCATGCCGGAGGAGGGTGTGTCGAAACTAGTAGCCCCCGTAGGCCGATGTACTGCCGAAGCAGCCCGTATGACACCACCTGCATGAAAATGTCATATGGAAATTGCAAAAGGAAGCGGCCCGACTAATATTAGAAGCTAATCCATTAGCATATTATTTTAATAATGTTTCTTTTTAATATGTAGCCAATGTCTGTATTTAGTTTATATATCGTCACATGTCATGTCATATACACGGAAATGTGTATATGTCACCACATGTACAAAAATATGATTTTGTTATAAATATTGAAATATTGTATATTTATTTGTTTTTTATATATATGCTGAGGGTCCCAAAGCAGATGAGCTATCGCTCATTGGGTTTACCCTCGTGAAATAAAGCAATTACTATTATTATACTGCAAGCTTCGTGATGACAGCTAGTGTCTAGCTGACTGATGCATTCATGGACAAAGACATGAAGGTTGCAGAACGTGCAAGGGCTTCGCAGTAAAAGTTAAATGAAAATATGCTTACAACAAATAATTATATGGGCACGATTTGGCTTTATGAATAATTTAAGATGACATTTACGCAAATTTGCAGCATTGTCGCATTCACTCGCAGACTTGTCTGTGTCAAAGCTCACACCAGTCGCATAGCACTCCCAGAGTGGCCGCCGTTTATGTTGTTATTGCATATTATTTTATTGTATAAAATATGGCGACAACATGCACTCCGTTTGGGCTACGAGCTCACACTACAGAATCAAAAAGACGCCTATTGGCGATGTGCAACGCTTCTCGGCGCCAAATTGTCAACTTTTTGAGAAATCTTCCAAATATCGATTGAAAAAATGCCAAAATGTTCAATTTATGTCAAATGAAGGTGTGCACGGAACAATAGTACATCTTACGAACCTCCACACATGGAATTTACATGGAAAAGTTTAATACATTTATCAGACTAGTGAAAACAGTTTTGGTACCCTACCTCAAAATTTGACACGATTCCATTCAAATGTTATTTTTTTAAATCTATTTGCATATAAATCTTCTATGATGTGATAGATTATGTTACATTAAATCTGTTCTACGCCACTGATATCTCATTTCTTTCTCTAATAACCTGCGTAGACAATAAACCGTTGAAACGTTGTAAAATCAGTGTTGCACGCCTATTGGAGCTATGTGAAGACGCCTATTGGTGCAACTATGTATAATTTTGTCACTATTAGTAGGCCTATAATTATTATCAGGTACGAATTTGTTTTATAATCTACGGCTATTTTCTTTAACGGGATAGGCCTTAAGGTCATTGTGCTATGTAGCCTACGGCTGGGACAAATACATTTAAATGATATTTATAATAAAACCTGATAGTCTATACTATAGCCTAAAAAATGTGTGTTAATAATTGAGCAGCCTCCGCCACAAGCGCAGTTTTTTGTTTTCAAGATAGCTACTAATCTATCAATATAATCTATCTATACTTCACATAGCCATCCCATACCACTGGCAAATTGTTTTGGTGACATTTTGATCCCCATATCATCAACCCTTTAATTACTATGGCCACTAACGAAGAAATGCTCGTTAGCGCGTTTCAGGAAACAGTTTCCATCAGATCTTCTTTTAATTTGGCAAATATGCTCAGATATGTCAGCCAGTGACCTGATTAACTTTTGGGAGCAAAAATTTAAAAATGGCCGTTTAGCGTCCATTTTGAATTTGAGTAATTTGTGATATTTAGGTGACTCAAAAAAATGCAAAATAGCTGGACTATGAATATACAACAAAATGGAAGGTCTCACACAATGACAACACATGACAAATTTTGCACTAATAAAATGCAAAATGGCCGCCAGTTGGCCATTTCAAATTTTTTTCTTCATTATCTCGGAAATCTTGCATGATAGCTGATCTAAGAACTTCTGCTCCATCACATACCACCGAATAATTTTTGGTTACATTTTTATTCCCATATAATCGACCCTTTAATTACTAGGGCCACTAACAAAGAAATACTCTTTAGCGCGTTTCAGGAAAAAGTTTCCAGCAGATCTCCTTTTTATTTGGCTAATATGCACAGCAATGTCAGCCAATGACCTGAATAACTTTTGGGAGCAAACGATTTTAAAATGGCCGTTTAGCGGCCATTTTGAATTTGAGAAATTTTGTGATATTTACGTAACTCAAAAACAAAGCAAAAAAGCTGGACCATGCATATAGAACAATATGTGAGGACTCGCACAAGGATAACCCATGACAAATTTCGCAGAAATAAAATCCAAAATAGCCAACTGGCCGTAATTTTTAATTGTTTTTTCTCATTATCTAGGAAATCTTGCACAATAGCTAAATGGTAATATAAAATAAAACTTAAGGAAAGTCTGCTGATCTATATCAAATTTAAAATGGCCGACTCGCGATAACGAAGGGCTGCTTTCGTGTTCGTTTCCGAACAACACTCTTTCTAGTTATTATTCTTACTTCATAGCCTACTGGTCCTATGACTGCTCTGCCATTGATCTATTCTTAGGTAGGCCTATAGGTGTACACGAGGCATGGTGATCTGATAGTAGTCCAGACCTGCGATTTACTACACCGTAAAGGCGTGGAGCATGGATTGTTGTGCTCCTTTTATCCAAGTAACTGAAAGTTTTTTACCATATGGTGGTGATTGAGAGCGATCTTGACTCCAACTCAAGATACAGTAGGCCTACATACCCTTTTTAATGTTGTTTATGACATATGAGCTGAGCATGTGATGTAGGGCTTAGCTGTGATGTCACTGATTCTAACCAACCAGTCCCATTATCGACCTGATTAATCGAGGCCAATTTTAGGATTTCATAATTATGAAGGCAAAATGGAAAGTAGGTTAACACATCTTTTATTGGAAGCCATCTGTGGCTGAAATCTTCAATTTCAAGTTTTGTCTCAGCCACGATTGGACTATACCTACCCCCTGCTTATTGTGTCACCCAAGTGTACTATAGGGTCCACAGGGTCACACGAGTGCACATGTAGTTCATATGATTGTATGCATTGGGAGATGGGGAGACGAGGATGAGGCTAATATGTAGCACACACAAGGCTATATATTTAGTCTAAATCTTTTCATTACGCAAAGGCATTATGACCTTAACACTTTTACTACCCAGCAAACTTGAGACGTTGGCCCAACGCTGGTTCACCGATAGCCTATCGTCTACGACGTTGGCTGAAAAGTAAACCTAATGTTTGTTGGGTACGACAGACCTGGCTAGTTAGCACAAACCGTCGTAGGCTTAGGCCTTGTTAGCCAGGGGCGGATCTAGCTATTCACTGACGGGGGGGGGGGGTGGTGCATAAAACAAAGAACTATTTCACTGCAGCGCGGGGTCCTTGATTTTAAAAGGCTTTCTCCTCAATCTAAGGCATATTGGGTACTGCTTGTCCCTCAGTGAGTGTGGAACCAGCTCATAAGGAAACCCCTCAATAAGATTATATTTTTTTTCGACCAAACCACCTCCCTTGGATCCGCCCCTGCTTACTTATTTTAATTTTTATAATTATTTTATAATTAACCCGGATCTTTTTTATATGGCAATATAAGCCTAGACATTAAAAATAAAACTTACGTTAGTTTAGAATTCTTCTGCGCTTTTGAATATTATATCCCTGCCCAACAAGTTAGGCTACCCCCCCCCCCCCTTATGCATCACTCCGGACGTGACGATACATGAACTTCCCTTGGCCAAAATAGCTTTATTTAGGCCTGATTTTATTTTATATAGCTGACGTCTGATAATCCCCATCGTACATGTACCTTATTACCATGGTTATAGTGATAAATATTATTTATATTACAAATACATGTATGTAGAAGACTTCCTCAATCTTAAATGTTTCTAACGTGTGGGCTGTGGGGATTTGATAATTAACATAGGCCTAATCATCTAAATGTGTTGGTAGACGTATATGACTAGTCTTAGCAATATAAAGTTGAATAGGCCTAGTACATTTATTGATAATACGTGATAAAAAACAGTGTAGGCAAAAAAACAAAAACATCTTGGGGGAGGGAGAAACCCACTGCGTCCCCCTCTTTATCCAGAACGTGGATCCGTCACTGAAAAATATTTGAAAATAACATGCTTTCTATTTCGGTAAATTTTATTTGCACCGATAGGCGTGTGCACATTGCTCCAATAGGCGTTCAACCAGACAAGAAATAATTACAAAATAAAGCTACCAGTTTGCTCTCCAGTTGTTTAGTTGTACAGTCTGAACTCTAATCTCTACCATTATATTATGACGTTCATATAGATGCTTATCAGCAAAAAAGGGTTTGAAACCGACTATAAGTCCGGAATATCAGGATGGGTAGCCAACTGTTTTCATTCGTCTGAGCAAACTACAGTCGCTATACGAGTGAAATAAACACCAGCGTTGTCCTTATACAATCTAGTGTTCCGTGGATGGAGTCATTACACTAAGTAATTGAACTTTATGCCGTTTTTTACACTTTTTGTGAGCCTTCAGTGCTCTAAAATGACATTTTGCGCCGAGAAGCGTTCATCCTTCGCCAAGAAGCGTTAGCTTTGCGCCAATAGGCGTCTTTTTGATTCTGCAGTGTGGAGCTGTCGCCGAGTGACTGATAAATTTGGCCCATCATAGCACGTGACTCGCATGCATCTATATCATAGAGGATTTGGCCAAAGTCTGAGCTGCGACTCCTCCCAAACAATCGCAGATATTAAAATACACCCGTGACATCAGTCTATTGTTAAAACATTAGATTCGGATCTACGAATGTACTGTTATTTTGTGCTTGTCAGGTAGGGCACAAAATACGGGCTTAACCATGGAACTGCATGCCTAATATTTCACGGTTTAACCATACTGACAATTAAATTGGGTTTTCTATATCAAATCTTGGAGCACCTGCACATATTCTGTGTAATTTATGTCGAAGAAAGAACTCAATTACAATAGATTCGTTGATCCGGATATACTCGTCGGCGCTTCGCGCCTCGTACATTCGGATCTATGAATCTATCGAATATCGTTCTTCCCCTTGACGTAATAAGACTACTCCCAGATCAATCTGTTTTGATATCCGACTGATGTGAGACTTGTTGCATACACAACATCGAGTACTCGTCAACAACAACAACAAATATCGATCATTTTGTTGCCGACCTGTCAACATTAACTTGCATACAGTCGCAGGACGATACAGAGTTTACAGTTATATAATTAAAATTGCAGAATACTCGCATGCGATTTGGATCGCAAACTGATTATAGGTTAATTCAGCCGCAGCGTCAGTATGGCTAGGCCTTTAAAATTAATGTGTTGCGCGCGTGACGTCGGGGAAAACATATTGGGCCTAATATATATATTTAAAAAACAACTAAGCAGCATCTCTTAACTTACAACTTACAAATATTTGTTTAGCCTGACTCATTAATTATACGTTTTCTTCATATAGTCACAGGGGCCATCATACAAATTTACAGTTTAAAAAATAATTATTATTTCAACAATGTGTTGTATTGCTGATCCGATATTGAGACTCTCCATATCATTGTCGGTTCAGGGATGCAGTTTGAGAATTAGGAAGGCACAGACACCTAGCAGTATGTGATCACCGACTAATGGAAACAGATACTCGTGAATATGGAAGTGGTCATGGCATCAGGAGCATAGTATAGCAAGCACATTGCCCGATAGATCTCAAGTGAAATAATCTGATTCGATCATGGACCACGTACGTACACAGCTGTTGACATTATTAGCCTGTTGCATTAGTTCATCCCCTTCGCTGGCAATGAACCAAATTAACACCGATATTTCCATTAGTCACAAGATGGATTGTTCTATCGCATCCATCGACCATGATCAGTTTACAGACAGTATATGCACTCTTACGACGGTCAGACAATATGTCTGGTGTTAGCTTGGATGGCCGCGATTGCAGTAACGTTATATACTCTAATAATCAATTCCATCACCATGATTAGTAGGCCCTACATGACACATTATAATATATACAAATCTAACTTTATACGTTTGACGTCAATAAACGTCAAATTCTGACGTATAAAGACGGTCCCCGCACTAATGTAAATAAAAATGAAATGAATCGGGCTTTAGGCCACCTTTGCGCACATATAGGCTAAACTGGGCAAGGAGAACCTCCTGAGGCTGGTGAGATGATTGAGATGACACTGTCCTTCAGACACAGGATTCGAAATTCGAGCCCTGGCGGTCTGAGGCCGAGCACGCTACCTCTCGGTCACGGAGGCTCCCCACAATACTGACTTTCACACTTGGATGGGGAAGAAACATTTTTGTTTCTTTCAAACCGCCGATGCCGGGATCTTAACCCCGAGCTCTGGCGTGAAAGGCAGCGGTTCTAACCACTACCCTAGGACCCCCGCCCCGCACTAATGTAAGATTAAAGATATTTCTCATGGCCGTAGACCCCTAACATACGTATTCAAATGAATCAGAAAAAGCTAACTAAGACAGTTATAATAATTTCAAAATGATTAAAAACCCTTTGGCCTCCAAGGTTTTCATTAAAAAATCAGCGGTAAGCAGCAGTGGTGTGAAGCATAGCGGTAGTGGATTTTAGGGAGGAATCCCAAAAGATAGGATGCATGGAAACAGCCTTGAGACCAGCATATCATCAGTCTGGATATGTAAATATATTGTAGAGAAAGGACAGAACTTCTATTACTTGGGGCCATTTGGGGAATCTCCAGGTCATTACATCCTGTCCATATCCGTAGCCATCCGTATTAAACAGGAGTGCATTCTCAATGTCTGGTTATCAGATGTAAAGGTTTTACAGATCTATTGTCAACACACACGCCATATTACGTGTAGATCAGGTATGCTTCGTTATTTACAAAATACATAAAAAAATTATATCAGAGCAGCGTGTCGTGTTTATTGGGATGGTGTTAATATTATCGTGCTTGTCATTTTCCGGCAAACGAGATATACGTTCAGCGTTGGGCATATCATGTGCAACCTGGCCTTCTCGGATTGCAATCTGCTCTCTACCAGTATTCATTATAGAAACAACAGCATTCTCTGAAATGGCTCGTGAAAATAATTGTCTATGTGTCCCTTTGCATAGACAGTCGTACTCGCTATTTTGTAAATTACAACGCGCGCACATGACTTGTCTCCTTTCGAACCTTTTGGCGTTCCGTATAAAAGTCAATGTGTTTATGGCCATCAAAATAGTAACTTCGACCCCTGTCTGGAAACTATAATGGTATTTATGCTAAACGATTGAGCAAAGTTGCAATTCGAGTTCATATAGTGAGTCAGCTTAAATGCGCTACAAACATCTTTAGAAAGGAATTGAACGGATTGCTGTTTTATTTTAGGCCCTGGGCTGCACAGCAGCTCGGGCGAAATAGACTTGTATTCAGGCATTTAAGGGCTATTTTATTTTTGGTCAAAACTGTTGAGAAAAATATATGTATGCAAAAATGAAATTAATTGAGATTTAGGCCACTTTTGTGTACATAAAGGCTAAATTTGGCCAGGAGAACCTCCTAATGATGGTGGGATGAGTGAGATGACACTGCCCTCTAGACACAAAATTCGACATTCGAGCCCTTGCGGTCTAAGTACGAGCACGCTACCTCTCGGTCACGGAGGTTCCCCACAATACTTACGAGTATTGGATGGGGAAGAAACATTTTTGTTTCTTTTTAACCTCCAAGACCGGGAAACAAACCCCAAACTCCAGTGTGAAAGGCAGCGGTGTTAACCATTACCCCAGGTCCCTCGGCCTATATGTAGGCTGATATTAAACCCAAATAGTTTATTTGAGAAAAGCTCCTTGCTTCAGTAAGCACTTTATTTCTGAGACCGCAGGCTTTCCCGCCAACTGCTCCAGAGATCAAATGCATATGATTTGTTTTGGTCCAAATTTGATGTTTTTTTTAAAACGATAAAGGTTCTATCGGAATGGCACTGTCAATGCTTTGCCATTTTTATAGTTTTGAGTCAAATGTGAGCTTTTATGAACAGTTTTCTGTTGTAATGAAGGCTGTATCATCATCGACTGTTTTCGTCAATGTATACGTCTTGTCAAGGAAATTAAGAATGAATTAGTGATATTGAGTTATTTCAATTATCATTATTCTGGTTACCTCAAATTGTACGCAAAACAGTTCACGGAGGCTTTACGGTCAAACATGAACAGAAGAATTGTTCAATTAAGTTACGAACATCAGGCCTATGAATTTGATAATTGTGTGATTGATTTTTACCTTTTTTTTCAAGAAACCAGTTTCTTTAAAACGTTTAAAAAAATATTTTACAAACAAGTATCAAATCGAAGGCGTACCCTCTAAATGTACGTTACCAAAACATATCCGGCGCTATCAGTGGTTTATATATTATTTTGTAAATGGTTGAAAATTTGATCTCGACCTGATTGATATTATTTTTGTTTTCATATAATGCAGTTTTAAAAATTGTCATCATTTTAACCGAGCGAGCAAATCATAGTATAATATTCAATTGAAATCGATGGATTATTGGGTGGTGATAATTTTGTAGAATTGTATTGTAAAAACTGTTTTTAGTATCTAAGATTTGTTTAACAAATAAAATTCCAGATTTATTCCATTGTGGAAAGAATAGAGTTTTTATAATGTATTCGTAAATTATTTCAACAAAATGTCTTCCATGCGTCAATCAATCAATCAATCAATCAATCAATCAATCAATCAATCAATCAATCAATTAATCAATCAATCAATCAATCAATCAATCAATCAATCAATCAATCAATCAATCAATCAATCAATCAATCAATCAATCAATCAATCAATCAATCAATCAATTAATCAATCAATCAATCAATCAATCAATCAATCAATCAATCAAGCAATCAATCAATCAATCAATCAATCGATCGATCGATCGATCGATCGATCGATCGATCGATCGATCAATCAATCAATCAATCAATCAATCAATCAATCAATCAATCAATCAATCAATCAATCAATCAATCAATCAATCAATCAATCAATCAATCAATCAATCAATCAATCAATCAATCAATCAATCAAATAATCAATCAATCAATCAATCAATCAATCAATCAATCAATCAATCAATCAATCAATCAATCAATCAATCAATCAAGCAATCAATCAATCAATCAATCAATCAATCAATCGATCATTCGATCAATTAACCAAACAGTCAACCAATTAATGAAACAGTCAACAAAACAAACCCACCAGTCAACCAACTACTCAACAAATTTAAAACATTAAACAGATAAGAAATTAATAGGAGTGCCTATCAAGCCCTAGACCTACTCTGCGACTGAGCCAATCTTCATTCTATTTCAAATCACATCGATTTTCTCAAATCCAAAAGTGGTGTGCGCTATTATTAGCGACGTCAAATACTTTTTTTCAGGCCTGTCTAGTTATAATACATGTACATGGATATGTAGCTGTTATTGTAAAATATTATTTTGAAGTACTGACCAGTGTAAAGACAAGCGCCTGTCCAAAATTGTCTTCATAGATATATCTCACTGTGGCATATACTTTGATAATACTGCCAAACTGACCTCACTTCACGGGCCCATAATACCAAGATAAAAATTTGTATTAATATTGAACAGTCATCGTTTACCATTTTTCATGAATACTGAAATGTAATAACACTTTGTAATATCTCACGGAATTGTATAATACGTTCCGGCCTTTAATCCATACTTTATTCATAATAATCATTATACTCAAAATGATGGAATGCTCACAATTAAACCAGCGTTGGCTCAACATCGTGGGATAACAGGTGAATTAAACTGTCGGACGGACTCTGATCATCTGAGAAGTCACGTGACTGTTCTTCCAAGCGTCTTTATTTACACAGCTGGGCGTTATTGCAGCACGATCTCTAAGATTAATTTGGCCTTTTAGCGCGTCTGTGATCAGTCGATCTTCAACAAAAAAATCAAAGATCTTTTCCCCTGTGAAGTAGGCTAATCATAAGGTACTTGGCTGCGCCTTTACAGCTATATACTAAATGTTTTCTACAACCAGAGCTTTTATAATGTTATCGTATCTGACAACACGAATCCATCATGTCGGTTACGGATAAAATGAAAGTATCTCAGTTTATATAATTTATCAATAGAAATGATAAAATCTCTCATCAAAGTCTAGTTATTTAAACGGACACAATCAGGCCAAAAATCTGAATTTTTATTTTGGTTCCTTGATCTGCTCTTCAGTTGTTAAAATGTCCATAGACTAGATTTTTTTCAAATTTTGGGTTTCGCATTTACCAGTTAAAGGAAAAATAATAATGATATTTAATTGCCTGCCTGCCTGCCTGCCTGCCTGCCTGCCTGCCTGCCTGCCTGCCTGCCTGCCTGCCTGCCTGCCTGCCTGCCTGCCTGCCTGCCTGCCTGCCTGCCTGCCTGCCTGCCTGCCTGCCTGCCTGCCTGCCTGTGCTCACTGAAGCAATAATGACGTGAGTTTATATCCCCACTGTTCTCAGTGATCAAAGAAATGCTAATGGAAAAAAGACATTGGACAATTTTCCTCCACAGCGCAGCTCATTACACCTTTACTTGGCTTCCTTTCGCATTCAAGATTCGATTTAGCGCACACAGGGTTTTTATTCAAATAACGTTAGCTCACCCAATTACTAGTCTTTGTAGTAGTCTATTAACCATATGTTTTGATACAGGTGCCTAAAACATATTTTTCCTATTTTTGATCCTTGTTGCTTTGTGAATAAACAATTCATGGTTATCTATACGTGGTATGCCGCTCTCTTTATCGATATATAACTGGAGTATAACATATCGTCTACTTTGAACTAACCCTGTCGGCACGGTGACCGTCTTTAGACGGCAGATTCTTATGTCTAAAGACGACAGAACGCACTGTAAAAACTAGATATTTATAACCTTAGACCCATAACATAGGTATTCAAATGAAGCGGAAAGAGCTGGGGTGTATCTGCTGCGTAGCATACACCCCTTCTCAATGTGACGATATGCACTGTTGCTGTTGAAAACAAATGGTTTGATCTTTACCCTCTAAAAACTACACTAAGCCAAATGTATTTGTTGTTAAACATATATTAATAAACATCAACGTTTGAAACGTTAATGTTCTCCCAAAATATATTAAAAACATTGGTTGCTAAGTATTGCAGACATCAATTCTCTACATATAGGAAGTTGGTGATTTATTTAAACGGACACAATCAGGCCAAAAATCTTAATTTTTATTTTGGTTCCTTGATCTGCTCTTCAGTTGTCAAAATGTCCATAGACCAGATTTTTTTAAATTTTGGGTTTCGCATTTACCAGTTAAAAGAAAAATAATAATGCCCGACCTAATAAAAAAACGTCTCGCATTGCACGCGTGGTTGCAGAAAGTTGATATACTAGTTGTAGTTCATCTGTTGAGTTGGGATATCTTGTTATGGAATAGGAAACGCGAAGTATAGTTAAATCAGTTAAGGCTCCTGTAGCCATTGTAGCCTCATCGGCGTTCCCCGCTTGAGCATGCCGGAGGAAGGTGTGTCGAAACTAGTAGCCCCCGTAGGCTGTGGTCGGATGTACGATGTACTGCCGAAGCAGCCCGTATGACACCACCTGAATGAAAATGGCATATGGAAATTGCAAAATAAAGCGGCCCGACTAATATTAGATGCTAATCCATTATCACCAAGTGGAGAAATGTTTAAAAAGTTAAGTTGGCTCACATTTAAAGAATCAGTTAAGTATAAACAAGCTTGTCTGATTTTTTTAAAGTAAAACAAACCAAGCACCTTCATATATTCAAGATTTGGTTACCAATGTAACATATTGCGGGAGTTAAAACCTCTGATCCTCTGCTCAGAATAAATTGTACCTGGAGCACATTCTAAATTCCTGTCATACCTAGGTGTTAACATATGGAACTCAATTCCCAATGATCTAAGACATGCACATTTTTTGTCCCAGTTTAAACTATGGTACCATAATATACTATTAGAGCATGTACAGAAAAGATAGTTTTATATTTCTTGTTATGTTACATTCTGCAATGTTATGTATATTATGTATCAAAATATTAATGAAAAACTTTACTGTGGGACATTTAGCTTTAATGTGTGTATTTCTTAGATGTAATGCCATATGTAATCAAATCCCCAGCGCAACGAGATTTTGTTTTAAACTTCATTAGCATATTATTTTAATAGTGTTTCTTTTTAATATGTAGCCAATGTCTGTATTTAGTTTATATATTGTCACATGTCATGTCATATACACGGAAATGTGTATATGTCACCACATGTACTAAAATATGATTTTGTTATAAATATTGAAATATTGTATATTTATTTGTATTTTATATATGTTGAGGGTCCCAAAGCAGATGAGCTATCGCTCATTGGGTTTACCCTCGTGAAATAAAGCAATTACCATTATTATACTGCAGGCTTCGTGATGACAGCTAGTGTCTAGCTGACTGATGCATTCATGGAAAAAGACATGAAGGTTGCAGAACGTGCAAGGGCTTCGCAGTGAAAGTGAAATGAAAATGTGCTTACAACAAATAATTATATGGGCACAATTTGGCTTTGCGAATAATTTAAGATGCCATCTACGCAAATTTGCAGCATTGTCGCATTTACTCGCAGACTTGTCTGTGTCAAAGCTCACACCAGTCGCATAACACTCCCAGAGTGACCGCCGTTTATGTTGTTATTGCATATTATTTTATTGCATAAAAGTTGGCGACAACATGCACTCTGTCTGGGCTACGAGCTGTCGCCGAGTGACTGATAAATTTGGCACGTCATAGCACGTGACTCGCATGCATCTATATAATAGAGGCTTTAGCCAAAGTCTGAGCTGCGACTCCTCCCAAACAATCGCAGATATTAAAATACACCCGTGACATCAGTCTATTGTTAAAACATTAGATTCGGATCTACGAATGTACTGTTATTTTGTGCTTGTCAGGTAGGGCACAAAATACGGGCTTAACCATGGAACTGCATGCCTAATATTTCACGGTTTAACCATACTAACAATTAAATTGGGTTTTCTATATCAAATCTTGGAGCACCTGCACATATTCTGTGTAATTTATGTCGAAGAAAGAACTCAATTACAATAGATTCGTTGATCCGGATATACTCGTCGGCGCTTCGCACCTCGTACATTCGGATCTATGAATCTATCTATATATCGTTCTTCCTCCTTGACGTAATAAGACTACTCCCAGATCAATCTGTTTTGATATCCGACTGATGTGAGACTTGTTGCATACACAACATCAAGTACTCGTCAACAACAACAACAAATATCGATCATTCTGTTGCCGACCTGTCAACATTAACTTGCATACAGTCGCAGGACGATACAGAGTTTACAGTTATATAATTAAAATTGCAGAATACTCGCATGCGATTTGGATCGCAAACTGATTATAGGTTAATTCAGCCGCAGCGTCAGTGTGCCTAGGCCTTTAAAATTAATGTGTTGCGCGCGTGACGTCGAGGAAAACATATTGGGCCTAATATATATATTTTAAAAACAACTAAGCAGCATCTCTTAACTTACAACTTACAAATATTTGTTTAGCATGACTCATTAATTATACGTTTTCTTCATATGGTCACAGGGGCCATCATACAAAATTACAATTTAAAAAATAATTATTATTTCAACAATGTGTTGTATCGCTGAACCGATATTGAGACTCTCCATATCATTGTCGGTTCAGGGATGCAATTTGAGAGTTAGGACGGCACAGTAACCTAGCAGTATGTGATCACCGGCTAATGGAAACAGATACTCGTGAATATAGAAGTGGTCATGGCATCAGGAGCATAGTATAGCAAGCACATTGCCCAATAGATCTCAAGTGAAATAATCTGATTCGATCATGGACCACGTACGTACACAGCTGTTGACATTAGCCTGTTGCATTAGTTCATCCCCTTCGCTGGCAATGAACCAAATTAACACCGATATTTCCATTAGTCACAAGATGGATTATTCTATCGCATCCATCGACCATGATCAGTTTACAGACAGTATATGCACTCTTACGACGGTCAGACAATATGTCTGGTGTTAGCTTGGATGGCCGCGATTGCAGTAACGTTATATACTCTAATAATCAATTCCATTACCATGATTAGTAGGCCCTACATGACACATTATAATATATACAAATCTAACTTTATACGTCTGACGTCAATAAACGTCAAATTCTGACGTATAAAGACGGTCCCCGCACTAATGTAAATAAAAATGAAATGAATCGGGCTTTAGGCCACATTTGCGCACATATAGGCTAAACTGGGCCAGGAGAACTTCCTGAAGCTGGTGAGATGATTGAGATGACACTGTCCTCCAGACACAGGATTCGAAATTCGAGCCCTGGCGGTCTGAGGCCGAGCACGCTACCTCTCGGTCACGGAGGCTCCCCACAATACTGACTTTCACACGTGGATGGGGAAGAAACATTTTTGTTTCTTTCAAACCGCAGAGACCGGGAACGTAACCCCGAACGTGAAAGGCAGCGGTTCTAACCACTACTCTAGGACTCCCGCCCCGCACTAATGTAAGATTAAATATATTTTTCATGGCCGTAGACCCATAACATAGGTATTCAAATGAATCAGAAAAAGCTAACTAAGACAGTTATAATAATTTCAAATTGATTAAAAACCCTTTGGCCCCCAAGGTTCTCATTAAAAAATCAGCGGTAAGCAACAGTGGTGTGAAGCATAGCGGTAGTGGATTTTAGGGAGGAATCCCGAGAGATGGGATGCATGGAAACAGCCTTGAGACCAGCATATCATCAGTCTGGATATGTAAATATCTTGTAGAGAAAGGACAGAACTTCTATTACTTGGGGCCATTTGAGGAATCTCCAGGTCATTACATCCTGTCCATATCCGTAGCCATCCGTATTAAACAGGAGTGCATTCTCAATGTGTGCCTATCAGATGTAAAGGTTTAGAGGTACATTGTTAGCACGCCATATTACGTGTAGATCAGGTATGCCTCGTTATTTACAAAATACATAAAAAAATTATATCAGAGCAGCGTGTCGTGTTTATTGGGATGGTGTTAATATTATCGTGCTTGTCATTTTCCGGCAAACGAGATATACGTTCAGCGTTGGGCATATCATGTGCAACCTGGCCTTCTCGGATTGCAATCTGCTCTCTACCAGTATTCATTATAGAAACAACAGCATTCTCTGAAATGGCTCGTGAAAATAATTGCCTATGTGTCCCTTTGCATAGATAGTCGTACTCGCTACTTTGTAAATTACAACGCACGCACATGACTTGTGTCCTTTCGAAACTTCTGGCGTTCCGTATAAAAGTCAATGTGTTTATGGCCATCAAAATAGTAACTTCGACCCCTGTCTGGAAACTATAATGGTATTTATGCTAAACGAATGAGCAAGGTTGCAATTCGAGTTCATATAGTGAGTCAACTGAAATGCGCTACAAACATCTTTAGAAAGGAATTGAACGGATTGCTGTTTTATTTTAGGCCCTGAGCTGCATAGCAGCTCGGGGGAAATAGACTTGTATTCAGGCATTTCAGGGCTATTTTATTTTGGGTCAAAACTGTTGAGAAAAATATATGTATGCAAAAATGAAATGAATTGAGATTTAGGTCACTTGTGTGTACATACAGGCTAAATTAGGCCAGGAGAACCTCCTAATGATGGTGGGATGAGTGAGATGACACTGCCCACTCCAGTGTGAAAGGCAGCGGTGCTAACCATTACCCTAGGGCCCTCGCCCTATTTGTAGGCTGATATTAAACCCAAATGATTTATTTCAGAAAAGCTCCTTGCTTCAGTAAACACTTTATTTAAGAGACCGTAGGGTTTCCCGCTCCTTTTTTTCGCCAACTGCTCCAGAGATCTAATGCATTGATTTGTTTTAGTCAACATTTCATATTCTTTAGAAAACTATAAAGTATTTATCGTAATGGCACTGTCAATGCTTTGCCATTTTTATGGTTTTAAGTCAAATGTTAGCTTTTATGAACAGTGTTCTGTTGCAATGAAGGCTGTATCATCATCGACTGTTTTCGTCAATGTATACGCCATTTCAAGGAAAGTAATAATGAACTAGTGATATTGAGTTATTTCAATTATCATAATTCTGGTTACCTCAAATTGTACACACAACAGTTCACGGAGGCTTGACGGCCAAACATGAACAGAAGAAATGTTCAATTAAATTACGAACATCAGACCTATAAATTTAATAATTGTGTGATTGAGTTTTACCTATTTTTTTCGTGAAACGAGTTTCTTTAAAACGTTTATAAAAATGATTTACAAACAAGTTTCAAATCGAAGGCGTACCCTCTAAATTTACGTTGCCAAAACATATCGGCTCTATCTGTGGTTTATATATTATTTTGTAAAGGGTTGAAACTTTGATCTCGACCTGACTGAGATTTTTTTTGTCTTCATATAATGCAGTTTTAAAAATTGTCATAATTTTAACCGCTCGAGCACATTAAAGTATATTATTCCATTTAAAACGATGGATTATTAGGTGGTAATAATTTTGTAAAATTGTATTGTAAAAACATTTTTCAGTATCTAAGATTTGTTTAACAAATAAAATTCCAAATTAAATCCATTGTGGAAAGAATACGCGTTTTTATGATGTATTTTAAAATTATTTCAAAGAATGTTTTTCATGCGTCATTTTACAGTTTGAATCTTTCATCATATTTCAGGTTAAAAATATAATAGCTTGGCAGGTATTTGCAAAATAGAAAACTTGTTTTTTTTAAGTACTCAGCTTCGTCTGTCTCAACCACCCGTTTAATCCAATTTAAAACATTTTTTCAAATAGTTTCCACATGCATCATATTAATCTCCCATCTTCGAATGTGTGCATTACATTATTGCGTTTGACTTTCTCTACTTTATTTCTCAAGAGAAAGTGGTGTATTTTTACAACATCAGCGACTTAACTATAGTGACTCGCACTAGTATTAACCCTTTAACCACCGGTGCCGAATATATTCCGGGGTTTATTTTTTATTAGCACATTAAGTACCACCTTTTAAACATGTTAAAGATAAAATGAGACATCAATCAGCAAACTTTGAAAACAGTTGACCTCCATTTTGTCAAATCTGAATAATTTTAACTCACTTGTAGTTGTGGATCGCGTCAGCGAGACACAACTTCAGGTGGGTGAAAATTCAAATAATTTGGCGGTGAAAAGGTTAATAAGATATCACTTCTGGTCCAATTGAATAAGTGTTTTTTTCCAACACTTGAGTTTTATGTTTTCCTATTAATCATATCATCATTGCTAAAAAATACCCTCAATTTAGTTTTATCCGGTCTGTTCTCCATTAAATCCCGCCCGTGTATCATGAGGGTTAGCTGTATTTGTCAGATGTCTGCTGGGTGTTCGTTGTGTCAGGTGTACGTACGGTATACGTCGGCTTAACTGTTCTATTTTTTGTTTTCTGTTAGTTACTCATTCGGTGGCATCCCGTTGATTGATTTTTACTGACCCCTAATGTTCGTTCGTGTCCCTTACTTGTGTGCTCAGACCGACCGATGTTTGTTTTATTTACGTACTTGTGAGCACCCTCCCTGTCCAAAATCTTCTAGCGGACACCACCGGATAAAAATGTAAGCAATTAAAAAAGTGCATATTTAGCTTTTGAACAAATACACATAAAATGTATACGAAAAGATTAACAATAAATCTAATTTGTTTTATAATTCAAGCAATTTCCGCACATCTGCGGAACACTCAGGACGTTCAGGCTGAATGACGAGAGCATCCCGTGGCCTATGTACCAAGTTTTATTAGCCCTGCCAGCGCTGAAATATGTTTGTATAAACCATGGGGACTAAAGGTTTTTTTCTATTTGAAAGCTTCATAAATGTCCTAGTTAGCTTTTTTCGATCCAGTTGAATAGCTATGTTATGGGTCTACGGCCTTGGGAAACTGTCTTTATACGTCAGAATATGACGTCTACAGACGTCTGATTGTGACGTATTAAGATACTTCCACGCTGAAAGTGTCAACGTGACCAATTTATGTCAATTTCTCACTGATTTAGCTTGATCACCTGTGACGATTATGTAATGAAATTCCTCACCATAAGGCTGATGACGAAGATGTGATATCTGTACTTGTCATAATAATATTTGCTCATCTTATGTTTTTGAGTACTAGGCCGGGAACTGGCAAAGGTAGGCCTATATACTGAGGGCAAACGAAAAATTACAGCAAACTGGAAAATTGACAAATGATTGTTAGTAGCATACATATCAGCGATAGAAATTGATAATCAATGAAAATGCGAAATGGCCTTTAACATACAACAACAAAAACCTCAGATGACCACATGTATACCACTTAGTTTTCGCCCCACAAAATGTGTGATTAGACAACATTTCATTTTACAAAAAGTATCTCAGGACTTCATCTGCAAATCTCATTGTTGTTTAATAAATATCTACGAAGAAGTTTTACATAATAAAGCTCAATATTTCGAAAAACGATAAGCGCTTTCAGCTAACTAATGCAACTTATTTTATTATCATGGTTACATTGTCCAGCATGAAATGGCCTGCAAAACTTAAAGTGGGTGAAAATTATTCATATTTGTTTGAAAAGAAACATTTGTTAATCTTGGTGTTTTAACACCCATTTGATCGCCTAATAACAGTCATAACCATTCGATTGACTAATCACACTGATTCAAAAACGATTTTTGTCGTGGTTATAGTAGTGAAAGGGTTAATGTCGTGCAAAATATGAAAAGGCTGCAAAATGTGATCTTCAGATATGTACCTCATGATGCCTGTATCTAAATAGCCGTTGGCTGAACACTAGAAAAAGGTAAAAAAAAGGTGCTGGTTCATAGTTATCAAAACTGAAGACCTATCATCCGACTTTACATTTTACCCCTTTGGTCACTGGACCGGTTCATTCGTGTGTCATTTCAACTCCACGGAGAGCATACAGTCTTGCAGCCATTTCGCCGCATTGAACTTTTAGTACACATTGTCATCTCTGTCCTATCAGGTACTCATTTTTACCTCAGTGAAATGAAGCATTTGAGGGTGAAGTGCCTTTCCCAAGGACACAACATCTCAACAATGTCCCACGATTGAGAGGGGAGAAACATGATATTTCTCTGCAAATTCTGCACCAATCGGGATTCGAAACCGCACGGCGGGCAGCGACATTGGCAGAAGGCCACGCTCTAACCATTGCGCCATATCCCTCTCTAACAACAATGTTATGCTTTCCAGTGAAATCCATTACCGAATACAAGTACGTAATGTCGCGGCAACAATAATTTTGATTGTGGCAAACTCTGGTATATAATTAAACAAGATAGACAACTGAGATATAAATATACTCCATCCCGACAGACACAATACGGTGAATCAATGTTGGCAAAAGGTAGAAAAAGGTGGAAAAAGGTGCAGGTTCATAGTCTGATATCAAAACTGAAGACCTATCATCCGACTTTACATTTTACCCAGTGCTAGTTATAGGCAATATCTATAAATGCTAAGACAATCGGTAGATAAAAATAATGTGTGCTGTATTTCACTTGAGCTGAAGTAAAACATTAACAAGGAGCCGTGCTTTTAAAATGAAGTAGACATGGAGAACGAAACGGAGTTACTAAAATGATACGAAGAATATGTTTCGTATTAGGAACGCTTCTTCAATGCTTCCCAAAAGTGAGAAGTCGACAAAGTTTTTCACCATACTGATTTTACATAATATATTTTCAAATTCCCATATGGTAACGCAACCATTGCCATAGTTTGCAAGACAATTTATTCGCCCCGACCAATCGAAGAGTGGCTCAGCATGTCACATGACGAAATCAGCCAATCAAGGCAGTTATGCAGTTGTCATTTGAATTAGGGGGTAGAAAACCAGACTTGTGCCAAGCGCTAAAATAAATAATTCACCCATTTGAAGTTGTATCTCGCTACCGAGATCCAGAACAACAAGTGAGTGAAAATATCACATATAACACGCATTTCCTCCCGGGCTATAACCGATAACTATAGGCCCTAGTCCAATCGTGTAATAATACAGATTTTAAACTCTACAGTCGTGTTTAGCAGTTTAGCGGCGTCAGGCTTAACAGACTAAAGCACGTCACATGGAAGACAACGCCTAATGCTCATGATGTGAAGACAACGCCTAATGCTCATGATGCTGAAGACAACGCCTAATGCTCATAATGCTTAAGACAACGCCTAATTCTCATAATGCTGAAGACAACGCTTAATGCTAATGATGTGAAGACAACGCCTAATGCTCATGATGCTGAAGACAACGCCTAATGCTCATGATGCTGAAGACAACGCCTAATTCTCATAATGCTGAAGACAACGCCTAATGCTCATGATGCTGTAGACAACGCCTAATGCTAATGATGTGAAGACAACGCCTAATGCTCATGATGCTGTAGACAACGCCTAATGCTAATGATGTGAAGACAACGCCCAATGCTCATAATGCTGTAGACAACGTCTAATGCTAATGATGTGAAGACAACGCCTAATGCTCATGATGTGACGACAACGCCTAATGCTCATGATGCTAAAGACAACGCCTAATGCTCATGATGTGAAGACAACGCCTAATGCTCATGATGTGAAGACAACGTCTAATGCTAATGATGTGAAGACAACGCCCAATGCTCATAATGCTGTAGACAACGTCTAATGCTAATGATGTGAAGACAACGCCTAATGCTCATGATGCTGAAGACAACGCTTAATGCTAATGATGTGACGACAACGCCTAATGCTCATGATGCTAAAGACAACGCCTAATGCTCATGATGCTGAAGACAACGCCTAATGCTCATGATGCCGAAGAAAACGCCTAATGCTCATGATGCCGAAGACAACGCCTAATTCGCATGATGCTGAAGACAACGCCTAATGCTCATGATGATGTAGACAACGCCTAATGCTCATGATGATGTAGACAACGCCTAATGCTCATGATGCTGAAGACAATGCCTAATGCTCATGATGTGAAGACAACGCCTAATGCTCATAATGCTGAAAACAATGCCTAATGCTCATGATGCTGGAGACAACGCCTAATGCTCATAATGCGGAAGACAACGCCCAATTCTCATGATGCTGAGGACAACGCCTAATGCTCATGATGCTGAAGACAACGCCCAATGCTCATGATGCTGCCGATGCGTCGATCTCGGGTGAAAAAAAACACGTTTTTGCACAGTAGATTGCCCTAATTCTGGATGTAATCAGAATAATTGTAATCCGAGCATCTGTAAAGCTCAAGCAGCTGATTATATGTCATCGCCAGGAGCCCTTATTCAAGATGAGTTTTCTGATGTCAGCCTAGCTACGGATGAAGCTTATGGGCGGAATTAAGAGCTACATTGCCAGAGGCACACCACCATTGAGAGGCGAACCAGCTTCCTGCCCACAAACACGAGAATCTAATTCCTTTGTCACTGGATCAATAAATCTGTAAGTCCTGCAGGCTATCAATACAAGCAATATAATGCAATACAATACAAGCAAATAACTGATCTTAGTCTATTGTTGTTTTATTACGACTTGTCTAAGGACCTAACTATGCGTTTTAGGTTTTAAATTATTATTTATTGTGTTAATTTGGTAATATCGACAACAAAATTTAGGGTATGACTGTACATCTGGTGGTTTCGTATGTCAATATAAACAAGAGGGAAGGGGTCGTGGGCAATGTCCAGATCGCCTGACTGCCTCGCCAGTCATGCATGCGTCTCGGGTTCGAACCCTGCTGTTCCCGTGTGGGGTTTTTAGAGAAGCAGCATAATTTCCCCCTTCTCAATGTGACTAGGCGATCACGTTAATGGCGGCCTCGTCGAGTTAAGGTTGAGACCAGTGTACCGGTCAATTTGGATTTTAGCACAAAATAGTACATATCATATGTTTTCATTAATTATCATTAATTATCATTATTATTATTATTAATTTCATTATTATTAATTATCATTAATTAATTTCATTATTATTAATTATCGGTCATAAAATTTGAGTCACACACTCCAGCCCGGTAGGCACTGTAATAAAAGTAACCTCCATAATGACAGTACACCGCATGCATCTTCCCCACAGAAAGACTTCAAGAGAGTGGTCGGCTAGTCTCGAGATGCCTAACAAATTACCAGTGCAACACCCTACAATTCATTCCCAAAATATAATCAATCAATCATTCAACCAATTATTCAGTCAGTCAATCAGTCAGTCCAGCCAGTCAGCCAGCCAGCCAGCCAGCCAGCCAGCCAGCCAGCCAGCCAGCAAGCCAGTCGATCGATCGATCGATCGATCGATCGATCAATCAATCAATCAATCAATCAATCAATCAATCAATCAATCAATCAATCAATCAATCAATCAATCAATCAATCAATCAATCAATCAATCAATCAATCAATCAATCAATCGATCGACCAATCAATTAATTATTCGTGGATAAATTGTAGGCTTTGTTGAATTTGAGTACCACAGGTCGGCTAAGTAGCATCAGGCTTATGTTTTATGGTTAACTGTATCATGCTGATTAAAAATAAAATATATCTTATTTTACCTTATCTTACCATCGATTTATTTGACTTTTCAAGGTCATCTAGTATAGATTCAAATAATTTCCCAAAGCATGGCATTTTTATAACTTTCATGTAGTTATCGAGTACACAATAATCAGCTTTTTTGTAAACACGATGTATTATACTAGTGGCCAATCTTGATGGGTATTATACATTTGCATTAATGGTACAGTACAGTCCGAGCATGGCAATGTACGTTGGCAAATGTGTATGAAGTAATTAATTGATTAGGTAATTAATTAATTATTTAAATTATTAATTAATAATTGGTTTAGTCTGGGTTAACAACCAACTGACTATGGTGAAAATGGGGGAAGTGATGTAACATCAATATATATCAGACTGAAGCCTATTTACTGGGGGCCATTGAGAAAAATATTATATTATTATATTGATATACATGCATGTACACATTTATTAAAGTTTACACTGCAAAACTGCATTTACATCACTTCCCCATGTTTAGCATGGTATTTCTAGCAAAAAATACAACCGTAAATACATGTACAACACATAATATTAAAATGACAAGTGAAGAAGAACAACTGTTGAAAGCTACAGCAAAATACAGTAAATCTGAATATTACTATTATTAAGAAGTATGTACAGTTACAGGATAATACAAAGCATAGATCGATTTATTTACTAAATACGAGATAATGAGTCATATCGGATAACTTGTAAGCGAGCGCATTTTCCTATCAAAAAAATGTCGTTATTACTTTGGCCCTTTTCCCCATTTTAGCCCTGCACTTTTAAATAAACATGATCAAGGGATCCGTCTGTCACTCACTTCGTCCGAAGCGAGAAATTAAATACGTGACTCAATTTGTTTTTGCATTCCAAACGTTTCGCAATAATACCAGAAGTGATTGATACGACTTATTTTCGTGTAGCATCATTTAAATTTGTTTTGGAATTGTGTTTTGGGATAAACAGCATAGCAGTGATGTATATAAATGACTTTATTATATGAACATTTAAGAACAAAGAAGAAAGGATCAAAGCAAGAAAGAAAAAGTGGAGAAAGAGGGAGAAAGGAACGTACGAAAGGAGAGAGGAAGGTATGAAAGAGGGGATAAAGAAAGAAAGAAATGAATTTTTTTCTGAACTTACATAAATGTTTTCAATCGTACTTGCATAAATATTTTCCAAACTTGCATGAAGGTTTTCAATAGTACTTACATAAATGTTTCCCGAATTTGCGTAAGTGTTTTCAATCGTAGTTGAATACATATTTTCAAGCGTACTTACATAACTGTTTTCTGAACTTACGTAAATGTTTTTTGAACATGCATACATGGTTTTGTACTTGCACTGATGTCGGTGTCACCTATGGGCCACCGTAGAAGCAATACACCATTGGCGTAAATGATTTTAACAGATTGTCTGCAATAGACTTGTGAGGACGGTGTTATGTTAAGATTAAATGATTAACAAAGCAATATTTTTTTTCGACCCCTGCCCCCCCCCCCAATTACAATATCACATGGAATTTGACAGGTGCTGTTTGGTGGTCAGTGTTGTCTAGTACAGATGACAATGAAATGCTTAAGCAAAAAAATACATGATGAAGGTACACTATAATATAGAAGTGTTATTCAGATACTAAAAGGAGTAAGAACGGTAAATGGCAATGCGATGTATTTTTCTTTCCTACCAAGTTTCTGTGGATGATAAGGAAATCATTCACAAAAACCTAAAGTTATCTCAATCGTTTATTCGCTTCCAAGTGATTTACCAAATCACTTAGTCTTCCAATGTAACGAAATTATACAAACACGGTATACAAAAGGGTATATCTGCCACTTTGTAAAGTAGCATATACACCCTTTCATATCCAAGGGGACGAATTTTATTCAGAATGATAAAATCGTTTCTGGATAAAACACGTTGTGAAATTGTCCTTTATTTCGCTGCTCCTAATTTTATGTTTTGATAGAATATATAATGCTGCTATTTAAATAAGAATAGCTCGAAGACCTGGTAGAAGAAGTGGACCGGATCACTGTATTTATGCAGCTCCTATTCACTATTACGCCAACAGGGCGTTTGATACGAACTGTGTACAGCCGTCAATCCATCCTTATTATATTATACGATACGGTGACCTAGACATTGCAAAGCAGCATGTGGCTCAAAGTACTAATAGAAAGTAATCAACTGAATCCACGGGAGACCGTATCCTCAGACATCAAATACTATTTTCCAACAATACACTCAAATAGAAATCTGCAATATTGTGACAGACATTGAATGTTTATCTAGTTCACCAAACTCTCATTGTTAATAAACATCAGATCTGCGGGTCAAGCGAAGAGAGGTTCGGTCTGTCACATGACGAGATCGGTGATAGTCAAACTAATTGAAAGTGTAGCAGACGCAAAATTTTACTGCACCGAATATGTTTAAAAATATTTACAAAAATCACTATCGATCAATGAGAAATGGAATATTGTAGATAGCACCTACGTAGGTCATGTTCAAAATGTGCGAAGTAGTCCAAGATATGAAGAAAAAACAGTAATTCGATGGACGCATTTATTTTACCAAACAGTACTACAATAAGCCTAACACAATCCCCGGTGGATCATTCAAGATAGGGTTGCTTCAGAATACTTTTCATGATCAAACTGATAGACCTGTCTAAAATAAGTCACATGCTGTCCTTTGTTCATAATTAATTGTTTTTTTTGCATTTTTGGCTGACATATCTAATGTGCGAACAGTTTTGTAGTGTCTTTTTTGTGGACATAAATGTTCCTGTGGTGGACATTTTATTTTACATTTTACTTTTTTTTGCGGACATATCTTGTTGCGGACATTTATGTACTTGGCGGGCACAATTGGCCTTAACAAGCGCTACGTCCCCTTCTCTGCATCTTCCGTTCTCTAGATACGCATGGTTTTTATACCTGTGGAGCACTATTTGTGGAGAGCTCATACCGGAAGCTTTTAGGAACCATTTCCTCTAATCTGCATTCAGGTTAAATGTAATGGCCCAGCTATATCAGGAGGATCCACGGGTGGCCAACATGTCTCGCTATTTTAGCTATTTTAGACACGTTAAGTTTTGCAAGTGCAAAAGCCAAAAATGTTCAATATACCTGCATATTAGTTTCAGTATACCGAGCGCTTTAATGAAATTTTTTATGAAAGTTCATACCAGTTGTCAAGTTATATCTTCAACGTTTGTGCAGCTATACAGTGCGAAGCTCCTGGAGGAGAGTCTTATTACCAGGACTGAACATTAATGTTTTGATTTATCTCACTAATGTGTATATATTCTGTAATGTTGTCAGGAGATTAATTTCCAGCTCAACCAATGCAGACATGATCAACTGGGGTAATTTATACACAAGATCCAATACAATGGGAAGCATGCAATCTCCAAATACATCAGTGAGCAGGTTCCTGTTCATATTCATGCGAGCTATTGCGCAATCAACCTATTCCATTATCTGTTTATCACACTAAACACGACGGCGAAGGACAGTTTGAATGCGAGCAATGCTGCGGACGTTCCTGGTGCTCAAAATGATCTATTTATATTAATAATGCCCGATCGTCAGCGTTGAAACCTTTGTTCATGATCCACTCAATATATTTAAAAAAAACATCGCTAGTGATGCGAAAGACATTCCTGTCATAGAATGGGAGGTTGTTTGCTATACACTTGCTTTAGCAATTAGAAAAAGGTAGGGGACCCTCCTGATTATAGGTTGATGGCAGAACGCACCACCAATTAAGAATAGCATCAATAAAATTGTTTTCGTGTCGTTAAATGAAAGCCATATGTTAATCTGCCATATTTAGTTGGCCAGCCAGGGGTAAGTGATGTGATGAAAAAGTGGACTGATGGCATATCTTTGTTGCAAGCAAACTAACTTCAGAAATATGTTCAGCAATAATTATCAAAGAACAGAATGGCTGACATTGTTATACATGTCTCCTTTTTAACGAAATTCAAGATGGCTGCAATATGCACTAAATATTAGGCTAAAATGACATATCTTCACAAATAACTACATGTATGCAAATTATAAATTTAATATATGGATTTGTATGTTTAGAGGGTCAATAAATCTGTATATCGCAAAATAAGAACCAATTGAAACGTTTTGCAATTTTAATTGTAAATGAGATTTCAAATCAACAGTTTTATATATTCTATTACCTATGTATATTTGTAAAATTTGAAAGATTTACATAGATAATATCCATAGTTGCAACCATATACTCAATGGTGCTCAAAATAATGTATTTATATTTATAATGCCCGATCATCAGAAAGTGGACTGATGGCATATCTTTGTTACAAGCAAACTAAATTCAGAAATATGTATATGTAATACTCTATTACCTATGTATATTTGTAAAATTTGTAAGATTAACATAGATAATATCCATAGTTGCAACCATATACTCAATAAAAGAAAATATCTCTCTCATCACCACAGCTAAGCAATGTATTATACATTCACTTTTCTGAAAACAAAAATGTAAACATATGTTTAAACCTACGCTTACATGTTTTCAACGATATTTGCAAATGTACATTTCAGTTTGTAGTGTCCAACAAGAAAACATACAACAAAACAAGTAAATTCAACCATTTTGTTTTACACCCGCAAGCCACTAGTTCAAGACAAGTTGGTGGCACAGCAGGCAGAGTAGATTAGACTAAAACCAGTCCCTGAAAGTAACATTCCACCCTTGGGACATCTCAGGCAAATCAACGTTCACAACAATGTCATGTTGACACTCATCAATCTACAATTTTGCTTTAGAACATTAAGTTTTAGAACATCTGGTGTTGATGTCAATTTGTATACCCGCTACCTCAGATAGTTTAACGCGATGATATATGTTGTTATTTGATCAAGTCAAAGCTTGGTTTGTTATGTAGTTTAGCAAAAAACACAAAAAAAAAACACAAAAAGGTTAGCAATTGGTTAAAAACAAAACAGTTGTTGAGAAATATGTAGCATACGTTTTGTACATTTGCTCAACTTTATAACTAACAACTGTTTTTTCACAGTACAAATATTCCACATTAATAAGTTGACGTTTAAGTATCGAATTTTTAAAAATGTATTTAGTATTTAATATCATATGGCGACGTATATTATTTCAACTCTTTGTTTCATATTGTGTAATCTGGTATAGTCAAGATAAAAAAATGTCCTTGAACATTATTTATACATTTCACCTTTATACATTTAAATGTTTTTACAACTTACATTTTTTCTGAATGGCTCATTGAATATTTCCATCAAGTCCATCCTTTGTTAATTTTGATATTTTGGGAATCATGGCAAAGTATAAATAGTATAATGACAAATAACACCTATTTAGATCGCTGCGGTAAGAGATTTTGATCTTTGCTTACAGTTATAATTGGGCAATTGGTATACGTGTTTACCCGTTCGGGTATTGGACATTATAAACTGTACGTTTTGATACAAAAATAATTTTAAATTTTGACAAATATATTGTCACTGATGTCATCACACTCTATCATCTTATCTCATCTATCGTCTTATCTTTCTCTTAAATCTAAACTCTTTAAACGTAATAAGTGCACCTTACATCACAACCCTATATTATATTCACGTTTTCTTGGCAAGACTGCTGTTAGCTGATTGGGACTATAAGTGCACAGAACAGCCAGCGCTACAAGTACAACATTGTCCCATCGCCTTCCTGTGAAAGGTGCGGAGCATCTAAAGAAGACCCATATCATATATTTTTCATGTGTACAGCCTATGCTGTCCCTCTAAAGTCATAGACTCAAGATATGAACCGTTTACTTTCTGTCGATATACTTCAAAATAAAAAACAACTTGAAATAATTTTATTGTACGGTTCAGAAATCATAGACCACCATAACAACCACATACTATTTACAATATTGCACAATTTTATATAGTCCTGTCGCAGATTTTCATAACCATCTTTACTATTTTATCATCATCACAACTCTTTTATAGTAGCAACTCATCTATTTTATCATCTCATTGTATAATATTTTTTCATGTATATTTTTTCCATGTTTGTTTTTTTCCATATTTTGTGCTAATTACTATGTCAAGGAGAGAAACTTGTGGGAATTGCTGTTTGTAATCCTTTTGTGAAATAAATCATGCTTAAACCACACTCTATGATTCAGACTATGTAATTTAACATTATCCCAGGAGGAAAACACGGATTAAAAACATTATTTATCCCACAATTTAATTATACAGGCTACGTGTGATTGTTCTGAAACATATATTTTTCATTCCATCCAGTTAAGCCTGGTGAGCTTTGGTTTTATGAAATTATGTCAATGTAAAAATAGTTTGATGAAAAAAACCCATTTTATATGTCTGCCGGATGAGGTCTTGGTCTTTCTTGACTTCTGTAATTAAGCAATTGAAACACATTTTTTTCTCTTCTGATATTTCCCATTATAAACTGGACGTTTTAATAAATAAATACGTATATGATATTGTGTCAACGAATACGTTGCCAATGATGTCATTACATTCTACTACTTAGACTATGCGATTCTATCTCCAGCAGAAGGAACAAAACAAGTTAAAACTTTATTTAGCAATCGATTTAATTGTACAGTCGATATGCGATTGTTATGAAAAATCTATTTTTATCCCATCAATTTAAACCTCTTTAAATATTTGATTCTGTTGGAAATATGCCAAAATAAAATAACTGATGAAACAACCCACCTGTTTAGATCGCTGTGGCATATGGTTTTTACCTTGACTGACCTTTATAATTAAATAGTTGTTCCCTTTAATTTTTTCTCAATAAAAAAAAATTGTGTGGTAGCAGACAATTCAATTTGTATCGGAATTGTCAATTGTCTGGTTAGATATTGTTGCTACAATTCGCTGGAGACAATTTTATTTCATATAACTCCGAATGTAATAAATTGGCCTCAAAACATTAATTATACATTATTACAACTTTAGACTCAACCCTATTTCGTCCTATTTTAAGTCCATTATCGTTATTCCTGTTGCCGAGCAAATAGTATATCGGTTAAGAGAATGCGATGACAAGAACAACTAACAAAGAGCTGTATGATGTTTTGACTTTGATCTTTATAGCCCAGTGATTGTTGATGTTTTTCTTCATATATATACTATTTCTTTAAACGATTTACGTTTTGGTAGCAAAATATTTACATTTGAATGCATGTTGACAAAAGTATTGCCAATTGTGTAACTCATATTCCATATTTTGACTGTGCGTTTAAGCTGAGGTTACACTAGATACTATCATTTTATCAATTCAAAGCTAGATTTATGCTGCCAAAATATTGCTGTTTTCTGCTATTTTAACGTATAGAAAACGATGTCAGCCACCGTAGTGACATTAAGTATTATATATACGATGATGCCAGCAAGCTAGTTTATTTGTAACAAAGGCATGCCATGAGTTGTAACAACAGGCTTTATTGGCAGGCTGACTGATTAACCTTTTTACGCACTAAACATGTCAGCGAATGCTCTCGTTGTTCTTTTTCTGCCTGTTAGTTCTGTGCGATTGGCTATTAACACTGATTAACTGATTAAGAAGCTTTCTAATTATCTCAAAAGTTCACCTTTAGAAACGTTGAAACTAATTTCAGTGTAGGCCTACCCCCGGAAATACTCCAGTTTCAAGCTACATCCTTTAATTTCAAATACCCCCCCCCCCCCTCCGGGGTACGTTGGAATTAGTTTAATGGAACAGGGGTTATGTTGAAATTAGCTCCAACGTACTGGGGGTAATCTGAAAATAGTTTCCGCGTACCATCTTGCGTTGCCTATGTTTCCCGTTTATTATTGGAACTCCGTTAAATTTTCTGTTGTACTGCGGTTTACATCCTTGAACCATTGCACAAGTATAACCTAGAAACTATAACATCAAATGTAGGTTAACGATTCTCTCAGTAGAAACCCAGAAATCGCTACCACGCAATCATTACAGATACAGCCTGGCCTTGGCCTCTCTGTATGACTGTTTAAGTATACCTTAGTTAGACCTACATCAAGTTTGATGGCTACATGGCAACACAATAAAACACACCACTTTGTCTGACCACTACATTCTGATCCGGGAAAGGAAAGTTATTGTTAGCCAATTATCATGGTAGGCCTATTGTATTATACTCAGTCAAGTGTAATCGAGCTGTTGCTTATGAGGGATCCTCATTATGGTCAGATGTGTTTTAAGTCAGTTAAAACCCTCGGGGTCATTGTTAGCTGTAAATAGAAATTTAGGCCACCGTTGTGCACATATAGTCTAAACTGGGCCAGGAGAACGTCCTGAGGATGGTGAGATGACACTGCCCTCCAGACACAGGATTCGAAATTCGAGCTCTGGTGATCGGAGGCCGAGCACGCTACCACTCGGTAACGGAGGCATTTTTACGAGTGAGCTGGAAATAAACATTTTGTTTCTTTGAAATTTGAAGGCCAGTCTGGTGTTTGAACCCCCGATCTCCGACTTTCCCAGCATGCAGCTTTTACCGCTGCACCAGGGCCTCGCCCTAGATAGATCTAGGAATAATCGACTACGCGCGTATAGTTTATGTTCCAATTATCAAAAGATACTCGTCTATTCTCCATGGCATAAACCACGGGAAATTGGGATGTGTCTATGCGGTGACAGTCACTGCCATGTCTAACGTAGGGTGACGTATAGTCGTGGGTTGCTTAAAGTCGCCATGGTGAAAATGATCACTCACTCCTAAGCAATAATGTGACGATACTAACAATCTGGCCGTGTCATCTTCCACCTGTGAATATGCTCTTCAATTCTGTAAGATTAATTAGTGCTCAAAGTGATTTAGGGGTGTCAATTGCATATCTTTCTGCCACAGCCACAATAGCGCGTTGCTTGAATCTTTAAATGTGTTTGTACCACCTCTTCTCCATTTAGAATATTAGGCTGCTTGAGCCGCGTATTGAAATTATTTTATTACAAAATGGCGACCATGGATCCCAGAAACACGTTTCCATAAGAAAATTGGAGGGGAACATTCCATTTATTATAAAACGTATCACTTTATATTGGTGGCGACATTTGGGCTCCTAAAATCGACCATTTGGCGAACTTTTGCCATCCCCTTTTTCCAAATGTACGTATTGTCGCCAGAAAAAAGAAGGGTGTCCAATGGTCGTGAAATGAGTGACGACTTTTTGCCTCCCAAGTCTCAGACATATAGAAAAACGTTCGAGTACTATACCGATTTAATATTGGCCCACTGTCTGCGACGCCGGCCCAACATTAAAACAACATTGGTCATTATGGGCATGTAGGACCCTATATGATTGAGCAATTTGGTGTATCAGGTAGGCCCCTATTAAGGCAACCTCAGGTAAAATATCATTGGGAACGTCAAATATCATGTTTTCTAGAAAAAAATAACAAACCATTAGTTAGTATTAAAATAATTATATGGTTTTCTCAGGGTGCTTTAATAAAGGTTGCCATATTAAAGCAGGCTGCCTTAATACCTAGTATAAGAACGGACGTAGGGCTACCTGTATCATATCTATATAATAATAGGAGGATATAGAGAAAGAGGAGCATGAAGGAAATTAGAGGAACATGGAAAAGGGGAAGGGGAGAAGTGAATGAAAGAAAAAGAAGAAAGACAGGAGAAGGAGGACTAAAAAGAATAGGAGGATATGGAGAAAGAGGAGCACGAAGGAAATAAGAAGAACATGTGGAGAAGTGATGAAGAGAGAGAGAGAGAGAGAGAGGGAGAGAGGGAGGGAGAAAGGGAGGGAGAGGGGGAGAAAGAGGGGGAGGGAGGGAGGGAGAGGGGGAGGAAGAGGGGGAGGGGAGGGGGAGAGGGAGAGAGAGAGAGAGGGGGGCAGGGAGAGAGAGGGAAAGGGGGACACAGGGAGGGAGGGGGGAGAAAGGGAGGCTCAGAGGGGGGGAGGGAGAAATATTAGAGAGAAGGAATGAAGAAGTGCGCATGTTAAATAGAGTAAGGAGGAGGAATATGACGGGAAAGAAGAACAAAAGAGAGAGATGATGAAGGTGAATGGAAAAAGGAAGACGAAGAAAAGAAAAAAAGAAGAGAAGAAAGATGAAGTGGTGAAAGAGGTGAAAGTAAAAGAGGATGATACGTAATGTAAAGAAATAGAAAAGGAAGATTCGAGAAGGAAGAGGAAAAGGAGGGGATACATGAAGGGACAGAAAGAGAGGAAGATGAGGAGAAGGGGAAAGGAGGAGGAATAAAGGAGGAGAAAGCGAAGGAACAGGTGATGAAGCAAAAGGAAGAAAAGACAGAGAGAAATGGAGGGAAGGAAGAAGAGAAGAAAGAAGACAAGGAAGGGAGAACTTGAAGTAGAAAGAAAAGGAAGAGAAAGAGGAGCGAGACGGAAATACGAGGAAGATGGGGGAGAATTGAGAAAGATAAATATTAGGGAGAATGAATGAAAAAGAGCAAATGGTAACGAGGGTAAGAAAGAGGAATAGGAGGGGAGGGAAGAAGGACGAAGAAAAAGAGAGAGAGAGGGGAAGACGAAGAGTGAGGAGGAGACGGAAGAGGAGAACAAAGAAGTCGGGGAGAAGAAAGGAGGAAGAGAAGTGGATGAAAGAGAATGGAAAAGGGAAGACTAAGAGAAGAAGAAAGAGGAGACGAAAGAAGAAGTGGTGAAGAAGGAGACAAGAAAGAATATAAAAAAGGAAGATTGGAGGAGGAGGAGAGAATGAATAAATGAGCAGAAAAAGATTACAGAGAAAGATGAGGAGAAGGAAGAAGAAGAATAGAAGGAAGAGAAGATACAAAGAAGAGAAAGGAAGAAGTTGAAAGAGAAAGAGGGTGAAAAGAGAAAAAAGAGGAAGAGGAAGTGTTGAAGGAGGAGTCAAAAAGAAAATAGAAAGGGAAGATTAGAGAAAGAGGAGGAAAAGGTGGGGATGAATAAATGAGCATAAAGGGAGGAAGATGAGGAGAATGAAGAATAGAATGAGAAGATAGAGAAGAGAAGAGGAAGGAAATGAAATGAATCGGGCTTTAGGCCACCTTTGTGCACATATAGGCTAAACTGGGCCAGGATAACCTCCTGAGGATGGTGAGAAGAGGAAGGAAGAGGTTGAAAGAGAAAGAGGATGAAAAGAGAAAAAGGGGAAAGGGAGAATGAGGGAGGGGGTAAGAGGGGAATTAGGAGGATGAGAAATTTGAAGAGGAGGAGTTTGGCTCCTTATGCTCCTGTTACTCTCCCTCCTTCTTAACCTAATCTAACTTCAGAGAGAGAAGGAGGAGGAAAATGGTGACGAGAAGGACGCCTCCTTTCTCCTCCTCTTGCTTCTTCTTCCCCTCCTATTCCTCCTTACCAACCACTCTTCGTTTCCCGCCCATCCTCTTCTCCTTTTACCCATCCTCTTCCTCATCCTTCAGCACCCTCTCACACTATTATTTATTTATTCACCAAACACCCCTCCTCCATCTTTTCATCCTCTTCTTCCTTCTTCTCCTTTCTCCCTCTTGTATCTGCCCTCTTTATGCTCTTTATTTGTCTTTACACTTAATTATCTTCCTTCTCCTTTACCTTTCCTCTTCCTTCTTCACCTTTTGTTATTTTGATTTCGTCTTCCTCCTCCTTCTACTCCACTTCCTTTCATCTTATTCCTCCTCGTATACATTTTTCTCCTTCTTTTCTTTTTCCTCTTTCTTCATCTTCGTCCCTTCCTCTGACTCACAGGCCCACATTCCCTCAGCCTCGACAGGCGACATTGTTTGTGTGAAACTTAAAAACATGGAGGACATTTTAGGTTTTGGCAGCGTAAAATAAGGATGAACGGATCAACACCCTTCTCTGTCGCTGCACCCACACTGGAACTCTCTTCCTTCTGTAATTAGGACTGCTCAAACCAAAACATCTTCATATAGGCCACTGACTGGTGATTGCCCTGTAAAATTTCTATTATGCGGGCGAGGGCGGGGGATTATGGTGGTCGGCTGCATGGCCTTTTGTTGAAATAAGATGCCGTTGCAATTTTGTATTTCATTCTTTAAATATTCGTGTATTTACTTTAGCACGTTGAATAATTATGTCCAGCTGCAACCCAACTAAACAATTTACCCCTTTCGAATATGATATAATCGATATCGTCTCATATGATGAAATGTATACATTGCTGAGGTCATGGCGACAATAGGACACCCGTGTGTATGATGGTGGCGAGATATTGCCTCCCTGGCGACATAAAGCCACCATATGTGACGACTATTTGCATCCGGATGCAAAAGTCCGTCATTTGAGGAGTAGCATTTCAAAAAATGTTTATTTGTATATTTTTTGGAAATTTTCTTCAAAAACAACACTGTTGTTTTATTCTTGACATATTGAAGTTTCTATTGGTATAAACAGTTGACATGAAACGCCAACAGTTGTTTTTTAATAATATAAATTCCTAATGCGATTTTTGGAATTTTCCCGAACGTCACGACTTTAGGTGACCTTACGTTATACTTCTACTAAACCAATGAGCATGCTGACCCTATCCCATTCAGCTGTGGCATAAACCATGGCGATGAAATACCGCACTAATGAAAATGCCGTCATTGAACAACACGTGAGCTCGGATAATAGAGGATTTATGCCCTATAGAAGTTTATTTTTCTATTTCTATACCATGTAGAATATTGGGTCAGAACTGTAAAAGCAAAACTATGGGTACGGATATTCAATTATTCATTAAAAATTATACATTTTTATGGCGGCGACAATTTCCATGTAGTAGTTACTGTACGGCCCGAGTCGTGTACGAAGAATATAACAAACGGAGCGAATTCTATTTCGAGTACGATGACTAGGGCCGGACGATAACTAGCTTGCAGCACTTATTCGGACCGGCCGGAGGCCGGTACTATTAGGTTTATTTTGCCTGAGTTGTGTCCTATTTAGGGGAAAGAGAAGTGCTGTGTGTGGGGAACGTTTGACATTTCTGTACGACAGTGCTTATGAACATGTCGAATATAACGTTTCAGGTCCTTAGGTTAAATATTTTTGTCTTTAACAAGTGTTCAGAAATAACAATATTCACGATTATATTTGTGGTTAGGAGTTTAAAAGGTTTTGGTTGGAATAATGTTCGCCCAGCATTGCAGACAATGGCCCAGCATTACATCAGCTTTGGGCCAATGTATCATGTTTTCTGGTGTTTCTGGCGCCGGGATTTTAAAGGTCACCAGCATAATGCAGCAGTCAGAAAAGACGCTACAATCACCTAATGCTGTTTCAATGACGGGCCAGCGTCGAAGACTGCAGGCCAACATTGATACAGTATTGGTTGAATGACACGCAAAGCGTAAAGTATACAACCGACCCGGTGATAGATTAGTGCTTGGTCAGAGTCGTAGATGATTGACCGGCATTGAACCAGCAATGGGCTGCAACGCTGGCCCAACATTGAACCGGAATTTGGTGGGCAGGCCTACATTCTCTGTATGAGGTACATAGTGGGCAAGTATTGAATGAATGTTGGCCAGCACCGGCGATGGTGGTGGAAGTAATACACGTCGAAGACAATAAGGATTCTGGCCGATGAGGAACACAAATACACTGATTTTTGTCTATAGCACTCAAGCAGGCTAAAGCCGGGCCTCGGAGTTCGGGAACTCCTTTTACATTTATATATAGATCGAGCTGCCCCTGTTTTTTTTAGTTAAATCCGCCAAAAAATCTAAAAGAAGGAACAAAAGACGACAGCCAGACATACCCAGATACCGATATACCTTGAGATTACAGGTACCCAATAAGCAGTGACGTTAGTGCTGCCTATTATATGGTTGGTCCATCGTCTACGACGTTCTCCCAGCATTCCCCCAACATGTTTGCTGGGTAAAAAAGTAGGCTAGACGTTGCCTTTATCATGTTAATGTTTATATTTCATGTTGGGCCGTTGATCCAACGTTTGAACAACATTTTATTCAACAACATTATTTAAACAACGTTAACTTTATTCAACGCCTTTCTTTTTCTGACATTTCGCAACAGTCTATAAATAATCATAATGCTGATAGCTATGAAGTATCAATAGATTCAAGATGTATTCACAAGTTTAAACGATTGTAGGCCTACTTGTGGCAATACCACTGCAGGCGACAGACAAAAACAACTAAAGACAATACCGTGTCCCAAAATATCGTTCACCTTGCAAAAATAAAACAAGTGTCGATATAAACATCCATTTTAATAACCATGCGCTGTATCTCCTTTCATCTAAAGCACAGTCTTGCAGGCATGGAGTGCATCAAACTCTTGTAAATCGAAGGGCTGAACGTTTCTTAAAACACTCTAAGCCGGGAATGGAGAGCCATAACCAAGTACAGATCAATTATCATGAAAGATCTACGGTATTATAATCAGTCAGGTGTGACCGAGCTGTTGATTATGGGGGATCCTCATTATGGTCGGATGTGTTTTAAGTCAGTTAAAACCCTTGGAGTTCTACATTCTTAGCTGTGAAAAGGGCCGAGGCCGGAGGCGGAGGCCTTTTTCACAGCTAAGAATGTAGAGCGCCTCTGGTTTTATTCTATACCCAGTACACCCCCTCACTACTCATGATTTCAGTTGTTTCAGGTCACGGGACCTCGACTATCCCAAACAACGCTGACATATGTTTTGTTTTAACCATGAAGACTAGAGGGATTTCCAGTTTGAAATCACCATAAATGTCTTAGTTACCTCTTTCCGGCTCATCTGAATACCTATGTTATGGGTTTGCGGCCATTAGAAATAGTTTAATTCTTCAAGTGCGTATTTCCTATTTTTGACATGGTTGTCCAAAATTAGAAATCAGGAATTTCGTCTCTATATCTAGCCTAACTGGTGAATGCGCAGCAGAAAAATTATAAAAAATTTGCAGTTCTAGTCTATAGACATGTTTACATCATATGGTCATATTATTAAGGCAAAATAAAATCACCGATTTTTTTTTTATTTTAGCCTGGGCCAGTCCCTTTAATTGGTCTGGGAACGCGATGATCGGGGGGGAGGGGGGGGGGGGGGTGGTCCCCCCACAGCACCGATAGTTTGCTCAACGCTGGACCGACGGCATCAACTTGTGCCCCAATGCTGTGCTAGCACTCAACCATCCTTCAGGTCAATACATTGTATGTTTGGGTTATTGATGGATTCTTATAAATTTTGTTATATATATATTAGGAAATGTTTTTGAAAATCTGAAAAAAGTGAAATAATTATCTGCAGGATACACCACTTCATTAAAAAATTAAAAACGAAAATTGATGTCATCATACTGAGTGGTTTTAAGTGATTATCTAAGTAACCGAAGCCAACGTGTTGTACTAAATGGCTGTGCATCTGAATGGACACCTGGTGTGCCACAGGGATCCATTTTAGGTGGCATCTTCCTGCAGTATTCGTGATTAAAAGAAGTCAAATAGCATGATACAGTGGAAATAAGTGTTCATAAACTTCTATCATAAGCATGGGTATTTCTTCTTAATTAAATAATATTGGGGCCGACGTAGGAGATGTCGATCCTGCGATAAGTCGCATCACAGATCACCATGATCTGCTTTGGCAGATATATTACAACTCATTATCATTATGTCTCTACGGGTGGCAGTCCCTGTGTGGCAGTATAGATCCGTGTAGATGGGAAATGGATATTAGCGGAACGAAACAACCATTCTACGTTTGTGGGCGTAAAAGTATTGGAATGCCTGATTAAGTAAGGTAGCGTTATACTCTCGTTATTTTCATGACTGGGTGTATTTATTAATTAGGAAATGTAGAGCAAAAGCGATATTGCCAGCCTCATTGCGCCGACGATCATTGCTCCAACAATCATTGCTCCGACAATCATTGTCCCGACAATCATTGGTACGACAATAGTTTTTTCACTATTAGTTGTGTCAGTCCTCTTTCTGCAGTTTCACTTTAGATCTACAGTTAATCCAGAATTTTTCATCTTCATATTCATTTCAATTTTATTGGGATCGTAAAATTTTCCAATTACGCTTATCCTTTTGGAGTATACACTGCTAGCGCAGACTAATTAAAATAACTACTTACGTTAAAACCAATTTACAATTTACGTTTTATTTCAGATCTGCACCTGCAAATTTGCTCAGTTTCAGTCATTATTATTTCCTGGTGATAAAACAGTTTGAACGCAATGTCATATGCTTGAAGTAGTGATGGGCGTGGGCCCTGGGGTAGTGGTTAGCACCGCTGCCTTTCATGCTAGAGTTCGGGCTCGTTTAGCGGTCTCGGCAGTTTGACAGAAACCACAATGTTTCTTCCCCATCCACTCGTAAAACTCAGTATTGCGGGGAACCTTCGTAACCGAGAGGTAGTGTGCTCGGCCTCAGACCTCCAGGGGTTGAATTTAAAATTCTGTTTCTAGAGGGCAGTGTCATCTCACCCATCTCTCCATCCTCAGTACGTTCTCCTGGTCCAATTTAGCCTGTATGTGCACAAAAGTGGCCCGATTCTTCCAGGTCCGTATTCTCGTTACGATATATCGTAGGCTTCTGATGGGTCGAGATGGCCATCTCGACCAATCAGAAGCCTACGATATATCGTAACTTTTACGAGAATACGGGCCCTGCTTGGTAGGCCTCATGCTAGTTCACCCCAGTCTACCCATTGTCAATATTGATAACGGAGCAGTATGTTATTACTGTTATTAGCAGTAGGCCTACAGTATTAATAATATTATTGAAAAAACATAGGCCTATTGGCCTCATCATTTTGGCACATATGTGATGAAACTCGGTCTCTAAGGCCAAATACTACCCAAGTTACAGAAACATAATAAAGATATGTTCACATGGAATTGAAAAAAAAGAAATTTTGCGTATTTGAAATTGTATAACATTTTTTGCATTTTAAACAAGCCTGATTTCGTCATAAAAAAACGCACCGGCACGAGAGACTTGCTACAAAGTTATGCATAGGCCTACTATAAAAAAACATAGTGCATCCCCTATATTTTCCAAATTTTACTTTCAGCAGAATTATTTCTGAAAGAACCAAAGACATATAAAGCCTAAATATGCGCGCACGTCTGAATGACACACGCATAACATATCAAAAAATAATCTTTTCCGCTTTTTATAGAGCCTACAAAGATCCGAAATAAGAAACATTGACAAAAGCAACCACATTACTATAACGTGTCGGTACATAATGACCTTGTGGTGGGCTAAAGTCACAAAGAGGTCAAATCCAAGAGGGCCGCCATCAGGGTGATTTGTTGAAGAATATATCAGAACAGAGGAAAAATGATAAAGATGTACTACACCTAATTCTAGGACTGGAAAGTAAAAAAATCACTCTGATTATGACAAAGGCTAATGCCGGCCATATTTGATTTGACCTTGCTGTGACCTTGATATTTGACCTTAATCACAAAAATAACATGTAAGGTGAATTCAACTTACAAGATTACATGGTAAAGAGGTATTACACTTGATTGTAGTGTTTTATTAGTAAAACAATTAATCTTGCATTTGACCTTACTATAGCCTTAGCCTATCATAGTTCTGGGTAAAAAAACTGGTCTAAGATGGTCATATAGATACCTTATACATTTCCTATCTACAATGATATGAGAGCCTTATTGATCGAATTAGTTGTTTAGATCAATGATGAAAAACCTTGTTCTGTAAACTATACAAACAATGACTTGAATATTGATATGGTGGCGCCACTTTTATTTTCCTACAAGATAATTGTTTTGAGCCTCATAGGCCTACATTTATTGAATATCAAAGATGTCATTTTCCGCGTCGGAGCTATGATAGTCGGAAAAGTGATTGTCGGAGCAATGATTGCAGAAGCAATGATTGTTGGAGCAATGATTGTTCGTTTTGTGTGACCCTTGTTTTATAATAGCCTTATGTGATAATAAGAGATATCAAGGTAAAATTTACTCATTTTTGATGTTATGAGATAGATAGATATTTATTGACGACGGTAAGTCGATGCAGACTTATGCGTCATTAAAAGTGAACATATGTACAAGACTATATACAACAGGATTAGTTCGGTAAAATATGCATGCTAAGTTTACTTAAACATCTTAAAATCGAACGACATTATATAGTAAAACAAGCACAGGTTAAATAGAATATGCATCAGAACTATTTAAAATAACCTCCAGTTAAACAGCATTGGCATGATATTTTTAAGTTTTTTTGTATCGGGTAGTCAGTAGTGTGTGATTCCAAAAATCTATGTCATTAATGGTGGGGAATGAGATCTCCATCAAGTAATACGTTGCTTTACTCCATTATTGAAGAGGTTTTTATAAGCCTGTTCTATAGCGCAGCACGACTTGAATGTTGTCTATAATATTCTAATTATGACAAACAGGTTTTTGTTTTTGTATCTGTAATGAATATATGTACTCGTCAAAAGCTAATTAAATCTACCTGATAAATACATCATTTCCAATTCTTTCCAGATCTTGCTGCAATTCACTCCAAGTAAGAACCATTAAGTTCATCTCCTCTTGAGTAATCTGAGGCCGCTGTTCTTTAAGCTGCGTCAGTCGCTGCTGCCTAATGGTCGATGGCGACACCCTTATTTCCGCTCCAGGGGGACTACCATTGGAAGATAGCTGTGTGGGCATCTTTAACTTCTGCAACATTTTGCGATTTTTCAGTTTTTCAAGCGCTCCACCTGATGCTGGTTGAAAAGTGGGTGACCTGTGGGATCGCGGCGAGTGTTCGTTATGTGACTGACCTTTCAGGAGCATACTATCTTCTGCGTGATAGCCGCGTGCTTCATCTGATTTTGAGTTGAAGCGATCCTTCTTTAATCCAAGGGACTCGCTACCGCGATTATCACGCTTTTTTTTATCAGTTTCTCTGGATGCATGCCCACCCATGTCCCACTCTTTCCGTGACGTAAATTAAATGGTCACACGTTTCTATAATCTCTACGATTCTCACACTATTTAACGCTGATCTAGCCCGTATGCTACTTTTGAACCACTGGTCGCTATTCCATAACCATAAATATACATATGCTCATTTCATTACAGTTTCGTGTCCTGTTGTTAACAAAGTATTCATGAAGGAGATACACAGAGTTTCCACTGTCATCAGACACAAGCCATGTCGTTTGTCAGTTTGCTGGTGTCATACAGTGATAGAGCACGTGCTGCAAGAGGAGCTAGGACTTGCTGTCTGCTGTCGCCTGCTGAATCCATCTCACCTGCAGCAGACAATTCTGCTGTTGCCCGGTGATTACTTATTGCAGTCAGCTGTTGTCCTGATCAAACAAACCCCCAAACGAGACGTCTTACTCTACGTCGCTGCCCCGACATCAAACCTACATTGCTTCAACGTGTCGTATTTGCATGGAGCGTTGAAATATAGAACACGCTGTTCACGCATCCCAGCAAACACGACACATTGAAACAATGTTGGTTTAATGTTGGTCCAGCGTCGCAGACGGTGGACCAGCTTTAAGCCAACAGCGTTGCAATGTGTCGTGTTTGCTTGGCTTGTTTCAATCGCAACAAACATAAAGCGTTGAATCAATGCTGGTTTAATGTTTGGCTCACGTCACAGACAGTGGACCTGTATTAAACCGTCATTGTCTTAATGACTCGTATTTGCTGAGACAGATCACTCGTGAAGATTGAAAATTGTGGGGAGGCTCCGTGACCGAGAGGTAGCCAGCTCGGCCTCAGACCGCCAGGGCTCGAATTTTGTATCCTGTGTCAGGAAGGCATTGCCACCTCATTCATATCACCATCCTCAGGAGGTTCTCTTGTCCCAGTTTAGCATATACGTACACAAAGGTGGCCTAAAAGCCCATTTATTTAATCGCATTTGCCGATCCGACAACAATACACGTTGATCTGCTGATGTGGTTCTTGTTCAAAATAAAAAATGAGTAAATTTAACTTTGATATTTCCAATTACCACAGTAGGTATTTATACAACATGCGTCACACAAACACAATTAACAATAATATTATAATTATGATGAATAACAAGGTTATTGCATTCGAGCCTCTCCAAACTGTACATTGTATAATGGTAAATGATTTATTACAAAACGAAAAGCCAATAGGGTTGGGTTGAGGCTCGATAGTCCTGCGACCCATTAGTCCTCAAACCCATACTTCAATCATATTATTTGAATTCGATTTTTTTGTAAATAAAACACATGTAAATTTATGTTTTTAATTGAGAAAAGATACATTTGCAGGTGAAAACATCTCACCCAGTATTATCCACTGTACTATAACGCAGGGATTGACTTTAGACGTCAGAATATGACGTCTGTCGACGTCATATTCTGACGTCTAAAGTCGATCCCCGCACTGAAACACATGTAAATTTATGTTTTTAATTGAGAAAAGATACATTTGCAGGTGAAAACATCTCACCCAGTATTATCTACTGTACTATAATGTGAATCACCTTAACCCTTACAACGCTAAATTATGTATTTATAGACCATGCAGACCAAAGACTTTTTCCAATTTGAAATCATCAAAAATGCCTTAGCTGGCTCTTTCGGCTAAATTTGAATACCTATGTTGTGGTTCTACGGCACATTATACATATTTAATTCTTTTAGTGCGAGCACCGTCTGTATACGTCAGAATTTGACGTCTAGAAAAATGTAAATACTTACTACTTACTGTTCCTCTCAAAATTATTTCAGGTTATTCCTGTTTTATTTTTAGGTTTAGTGATTTTTCAGACTCCTTTATTTTCGGACGAAGAGGGTCCTTACGCCGGTTTTCAAAGATCTGTAATCAACTGATTTTCTCCTTGAGTTGAAGATTGTTTTTCTTCCAGTCCGATATTTCATATTTGGTACTACTCTACGATATTTCATATGTGGTACTACTCTACTCCAAATACGTAAATTGAAATATTTTACGCACCTATCAATGCATGTCTTACGTTTTATGTGCGATTGTATTGTTTTGACAAACAATACATTCATACTTTTATGGGACTATATATGAACCTATATTTGATATCCTATATTTCTATGCTATCCTATGTTTTAGGGTGGCGTATTATAAAATTGTGCACTTTAAAGAACTTTCTTACAATGTCATCTTTTTAGATTGCTCATAAAAAGTTTGTGCTTACATCTGTATTATTATCCTGTATAAATGTCGAGATTCCTAACTTTACTTAAGTTTCTACGAGTGATGATTTTTTACCACTTACAAAAATGTGTTTTGTATCTCTGGTTGTTGTTGCGAAAAACTGGTGTTTACAGTACTATAATGGCAATGTCACTTTTAACGTTAAATTTAATTTTAATTGTTATCTGATATTCTCATAATAACATGTACTCTTAAAAAGCTTCTTATAAAAGTGTTAATTAAATTGATTCTAAGTGTAGCTATGATTAGAGTGTGGATATTGTAATCTGTATATATCTTGTACACATATTTTAGAAATGTATTGTATTATCGAATGTATAACAGGGTACATATTTTAAAAATAGCATCTTTGCTGATATGTATTCACCCTGTATAAACATTCTTTAATAAATAAATAAATAAATAAATAGTAAGCCTACATACCTGTACGTCGTAGAAGCGTCATAGAAAACGACACCTTCTGGAAAAGCACGACCAAAGCATATGATAGGGTTTTTACATTGTTGTGATCAAAGATACTGAAACTTGATAATGCCTCCCTGGCATTTTGAGAAGTATGCTAATTAATGAGAACATTAGGCCACGGACAACAAGTAGAAAACGCTAAACACGTCGTAAAACCAAAAATAAAAAAAATAAAGCCTTAAAAAAAATATATATATATATTTATATTAAATACTGTCATTTGGATAATTTTCGCCTGTTTAAATTTACGCGAATATGCGATTTTTGGATTATTCGCGAAGTCATAAATTCGCAAAATTTACATTTTGTTTCTTCCAGCCGCAATAATATAGGGACTAACAGAGATAAGCTGAGCTGTACAGTGTCACATGAAGGGCGCGCAGCGCGTCGTCACACTGTGCGAAATTAACGTCGATACACTGGTTTTATCCTTTTCTCAACGAGGCGTGATCGCCCAGTCACGTTGAGAAGGGATATTTCTCTGAAAACACACCACGAAGCATCAAGGAGGTTCGAAACCAGGACGCTCACATGACTGGCGAGGCAGTCAGGCGCTCTTCCAAAGCACCACATCCCCATGGGTTTCTACGCTTTCCAGAGTGTATTTTTTGCTACATGGTGTAGAACACGTAGTAGCTATTTTACCTCTGGTTTTGGTGCGGGAAACTGATGACAGACAATTTTAGTTAATTTATGTGTACGTATCACAACATTTATCATCTACTGTGTATATTTTCAAAATAACTCGTACACAAAAACATTACTATTTTAAACGCTGAATAATACGCTGTCTTACATAATATCTATGTTAACACCTAGGCCTATATCTGGTGAACCTATAACTTTTTTATATTCTACTGTTATATATTATTCTATTATATAATTTGAATTCACTAAATTGTTGACAGGCTCGACTAGTTCCCGTCAACCAAAGTTGATAACATGTTGGAAAAAATAAGCATTGAATAATAAGGATATTGTAGCATTTTTGCATGTTTTCAACTGGAATGTCAAATAAATAAATATTTTCTGTACGTGACAGTTAAGACAATAAGTGACAGTAAGTGACACCTCACATTACACACCTGCTCTCCCCTGAACATTCGTTAGCGCACCAAGTGGCCCATACTATGGCCACACCCGGTTACGTATCCAATCACGCCCGTCGAATACTTGGATACTTACGTACGTACGTATCCACATAATTAGAACGGCACGTGGGCTGTTGCACCAACATTGCTTTGATTTAAAATTTGATTGGCGTCGCAGATGCTAGGCCACCTTTTAAAATTCAAACCGATCACTGATATTGTAGGCATACATTATGATCAAGAAATACGCCTAAATGGAGTAATCTCATCTGTACCAACGTTTATATTAACGGTCGCCCACAATCGGGTCTGCTGTTTGTTACTGAGTCTTAATAGAGACAGTAGTAAATAGTATAGCTCACCATGGTATTAATAATTTGCATGTTAAGTAGCGCTAATAATAATTTTCATGAGATTCCTGTATTATTTGCAAGCTAATTTTTAGGCATACGACAACCGCATTCTCTCACACACATGACACATGACATATTACTTTGAAATCGTTCTATTACTATTACATTGAGTTATATTGAGTTCAGTATTACTAGTACTATTATTCGTACATCTATTACTAGTACTATAACAATAACGTTTTTGTGAATATTTTCTAAGCGATAACAAGCCATACAGGTATCATTAATTTTCCATGATATATACATTCAAAATAATAAACATAGAAAAGATAATTTATTAATTAGTACAAACTAGATTTTTATTGTTCAAAATTCAACATACAATTTGCAATTTTAACCCTTTCAGAATGTGTTGCTTATTTAATGTTTTATGAAAAAAATCCTCTTCTAAAAGTCATTTATTTTGATTTATACAATATAAAAAATAAATAAAAATTCACATGAGGTGCCTAAACATCCGGGTGCCTAATTTCCCGGTGCCCAAGCGTCCGGTGCCTAAACGCCCGGTGCCTAAACGTCCGTCATTCGGACGCCCCCCCCCCCTTTCCGATAGGCCTCGCCCCGTCATGGAGACGTTTCCCGTTGTCCCCGCCCCGTTTAGGACGTTTCACACACGCTAAGGAGGGTTCGCCCTTGCGATAAACGTATCTACAATATGTGAGACGTTTTGCCCCCTTCTTATAGGATATTTCGCACCCCCGGAAAGACGTTTCGCACAGTTCCAAATTAAGACATAATATTAGACAGCAAACTTACCACGTTTCAGTCCCCCCCCCCCCTACATGAGACGTTTTGCCTCCCTTTCTTATAATATTAGGCCTATTTCTTCGCACCCTTCTGAGTTCGTCTACTGTCCCAGATCAATAAACTAAATAATCAAACTTTAAAGTTTATTACAAACTTAATATTAGACAGATATATTATATATTCATTGTAGCCTTGTAGGGATTACAAATATTGTTTGCATAAATGATAATTTTAGTACAATATAATGTAATCTATATTTTAATTTTAATCTTAACTGCCTCATGTATACGTAGGCCTATGGTTTGTTATAACAAAGGGCCTTTATATATTTTGTGATATATAGGCCTACATAAGTACCTTTATATGCATTATATATGCATCTCAATCAATCAATCAATCAATCAATCAATCAATCAATCAATCAATCAATCAATCAATCAATCAATCAATCAATCAATCAATCAATCAATAAGTCAATCAGTCAATCAATCAATCAATCAATCAATCAATCAATCAATCAATCAATCAATCAATCAATCAATCAATCAATCAATCAATTAATCAATCAATCAATCAATCAATCAATCAATCAATCAATCAATCAATCAATCAATCAATCAATCAATCAATCAATCAATCAATCAATCAATCAATCAATCAATCAATCAATCAATCAATCAATCAATCAATCAATCAGTCAGTCAGTCAGTCAGTCAGTCAGTCAGTCCGTCCGTTCGTCCGTCCGTCCGTCCGTCCATCCATCCATCCATTCATCCATCCATCCATCATTTTATTTAGATAGATATATCATTTGTATTAATTTTTCTAAAATAATGTAAATATATCACACATATTTATTTTTATTGTATACTATTTATAAAGTTGTTATAAAGTCAGTATTGTGGGGAGCGTCCGTGACCGAGAGGTAGCGTGCTCGGCCTCAGACCGCCAGGGCTCTAATTTCGAATCCTGTGTCTGGAGGACAGTGTCATCTCAATCATCTCACCATCCTCAGGAGGTTCTCCTGGCCCAGTTTAGCCTATATGTGCACAAAGGTGGCCTAAAGCCCGATTCATTTCATTTCATTTTATAAAGTTGTGTGTGATTAAAAATGCGCATCAACACCTTACAATTATACAATTTCCATGAGGCATCACAGTAGTTGATTCATTGTTTTCTCGTTTATTATAGTTGTGAATAAATTTTATTTTATTTATGTGTTTATTGTTTTTTCATTTTTTTCAAATTGCAACTGTTCCCATCTATGAGGTGTGTAGGCCCACGTCCATTCCATACATATACACCCAATAGCGGTGATCTCATACTAAGGTTATATATTATATTAGTATCCGATCACTACTACTGATTATACCCTTGAACATGTACCGTACGGTATGGTACACAGCACAACAATATTCATAGATCCCCACGTAACCCATATGCTAAATATAGAAGTGTCCAGTGGTCCGGGTCATTTTCATCAATTCATACAGACAATGTGCTTGACTGTAGCACAATACATCTCTTTTACAGAGGCTTCCCACAATACTGAATCTTTACAAGTGAGCGGAGAAGAAACTTGATGTTCTTTATGTTTCTTTGAAACTTGTATGAAAGAAGGGGAACGAACCCGCGATCTTCGACTTTCCAAACAGGCAGCGCTAAACACTGCAGCAGGCCCCCCGCCCCTACAATAATATTACACAATACGCTCTTGCAACTGGGTTGAGCCAGTAATCATCATGTAATAAGTATTTACTTGTTAAATCTGTCTCATATAAAACGGTTAATTCTAAATGAACACCAACTCCGTAGTTTTGTTGAATTGTTTTTTTTAGAAATAAGAAATATTGGAGTAAGTTCATATTAAAAAAAAATGTTCATACTTTTTCTTGATATGATTTTCTTCACATCGGCAAACATCTCTCCCTGTGAAAAAAACAGTTATGACATTAGGCCTGAAGTCAAAGTTTATGTCAATATGCTGTTACATTTTGTATATACTTATAGATATATTGGTTCGCCTGAAGTTATATATAATTCAATATATTAAAAATATGCCATATTGAGGCTTTTCTCTCAGAAAGGTTGATTTTTTTTTCAAATTAAATGAATGTCCCTTGATCATTTTTCCATTTGCACCATCAAAATAAAAAATGCACTGAAAAGGTTTTTAAATGTGTGTGATCTGATCTAGCAAAATGAGTCGTAAGTCGCATATTGAAATATGGAGATATTAATAGATCCTGAATCTACACATAATGACCATTAAAATGTTATATCACACAAACCTCTAGAATGGTTAGCTCTGAAAATATAATTCCGCCAGCTCATAATCATTTTAAGTTTAAAATTGCGTAATTTTGAGCATTTGAAGTTTAAAAACGTCATTTCGTACACTTTTTTAAAAGAACACTAAATTGGATTAAAATTAAAGAAATGAAATAAGAATCACTTCGTACACCGGTATAGTTCTAACTTTTGTAAGCTATAAAAATAGCTGCCAGAAATTGTTATCATCAGGTTTTTAACACTGTATCAATATTCCCACTTATTCGCGCATGTTTCCAAGGTAACATGTAAATATATGCAAATATAACTGATTGGAGTGTAATTGAGATTGAAGTAAAATAACAGATACGCTTATCTTAATTTTTAAGTTAGACATTAAAAATGTTCATAAACTTATATGCCACATTGTTTCAGGATGCGAAAGTGTTCATATGAAACTAAAAACTAGAAAATAATTCAAATGGAATACGTCAGATACGCAGATGGAGTAACAAAGAGCTTAGCTGAACTTCAGTTTAAAATCAGGTTAATGAAATGCCGCAAAAAAAAAGGTGGCAACACAGATAACCATGTTACACTTAGTATATTTGTGAGCGCACGTCTTTTTCCAAAAATAGCTGGAATACAACGGCTTATAGAAACCCGTTGATATCCTCAAAAATAATCCATATAGCCATTAATCAATTTGTTGCTCAGGAGCATTTGAGTTTGCACGTTTTTATCAGGATAATTGTTTTTTGTGATATCATTTAGCATCATTTAACATCATTTGGTGCCTGAGTCATTAACCCTTTAACCGCAAAATTATTCAATTTGAATTTTCACCCACTTGAAGTTGTGTCTCGCTGACGCTATCCACAACTTCAAGTGAGTGAAAATTATTCAGATTTGACAAAATGGAGGTTATCTCTTTTCAAATCTTGCTGATTGATGTCATATTTTATCTTTAACATATTTAAAATGTGGTACTTGATGTGCTAATAAAAAAAAACAATATATGCGGCACCAGCGGTTAAAGGTTTAAGACGCTGCCGCTTATGATGCTTATGTAATCATGGAACGGATTAGTCAATATTCTGGTGCTTGTTGCAGTCGACTTGAAACAGGCGCCATCTACAATTGTGTAAAAGCTCAAAAAGGACATTACACATCTTTGTCACTGGGTAACGTCTCGCGGCCGAAGTGAATCGGCACAACACACTCCGAGTGTTGCTGATTCACTTCGGCCGTGAGACGTTACCCAGCGACCTTTGTGAGCATCACCAGCAATTTTTGTTTTACTCCAAAGTCGCATGCGTTTTTTATAATTTAAAAGCAAAGTAAGTCCCAGCTTGAAATAATTTGATGTCAATTTAGGTTACTTTTGCAGAAAATCAACAGTGTGCGCTTAATTGACAATCAGTTATAACAAACACTGGTTGGTTGACGAGCTCTTTATCCTAAACAGAAGATATAATTTGCTAGTTGTCCTGCTCTATACTTCATTGACGCATAAAACATTGACGATGGACACAATTGATTTCCGCTTTGTTTGTTTAGTAGTTTAGTTGATCTTGAAATGAGCCTATCAGTACCCTTGTGTGACATTTGAATATTTCCCGACACACACAAGGCCCTGAACCAATTTATTTCTGATGTTATCCCACTCCATGGGCCAGATAAGCGTACCGTGCATAGAGATATGCCAAATCATGTATTGGGCTATAAACTGAAATTCTAGAACAGTTTAAGTCACAATTTTGGTGTCTATATCCATATTTTCGGATATGAGGAATACAATTTACTCTCTCGAAAATGTGCATGTCCTGTAGATACTTTAAAATCAACGAACAGACATTTTTTTAAAAAATTTTAACGCGAATACGAAAAACCCCTCAAATTCACACAACAGTACTTTTTTGTATGGAAGAGGCTATACAGCGGTCAGTCGCTGTACTGTGCTGAAATTGCGCTTATTCAGCGGCCGAATTCTATACTTGTTAGGACTACATGAATTATCTGGCTGCTGAATTGCGACTAATATCTCCTTCTAGAGCGGCCGAAATATAACCAGCCAATCACAGCGCGCTTAACATAATCAAGATGGTGATGTTAACGGATTTGCCTCTTAGTTAAAAATGTCAGACACCACTAGTAGATATCATAACCGCTATAAACGCAAAGTCTGTAGTGTAACATACTAAAAACAGTATGTCAGAGAACTATTAGAATTCATGTGCTAACCAAAAAATGTGATTTCTACGCAGCATGATCGGCTGCTCTAGAATAAAATAAAGGTTTTTATGCAGCGGCTAGCAGTGACAGGAGAACGATTTCTCACACACAGCAGCCATTATTTTCAGAAACGGTCGCCACATGCTAGAATTATCGGCTGCTGTATAACACCACACAACTACTTATACAGCGGCCAGCTTTTTCGGTAAAAAGGGACACATTTCAGAAAAGAGTGACATTTTCTAGAATGGCTAATTAAGGTGTTAGCTCCAGATAAGAAGGAGCTTGTTGCCTTAACAAGTCTTCATCAATATGCCGAGGAATATACACGAGTATCAGTTGATGACTGAGAAATACGAGGACATATCTATTCCCAGTAATCAACATATACGAGATGTATTCACAAGCTTGAACGATTGTACTCGACTGCAATAACATATACGAATGTAGGTCTATTTCTAAACTAGAATACGAGAAGCCTGGTGTTTTGAATGAAACTAGATAATCGGAAAGAGTTTAACTTTATCTTGTTTCTTTCTCTTTCCTAATCATATCAATTAAATGAATCTTATATACCATGTATACCGATATAGATTAATTAGTTCGAATCATCCAATAGCAGCTAACACGTGACGTCAGTAGCCTATGTCGATTTAAAATGTTGGGCCATGCGGCGTCTTAGATTTTGGTACATAGTGTACGTCATTGAACCGACAGTGGGTCAACAACTAACGTTTTAGTACAAGAGCATACTTATGTTGTTATCCAGTCATGCTGGCAAACTATGTTAACTAAGGCTTCCCCAGCCAGGGGGGGGGGGGGGGTGGCTTTTTGTTTTTGCACGGTTTTAACCGCCGCCGCCTCGTGTGGCCGCACCCATACCTTGTCACCCTCATATCTACAAAACCGCTTCTCCAATTCATTCGGTGTTCCAGATACCGATTACTAGCATTAGTTCCCAAGCTGCATCAATTTTTCAGAAAGTTTTGAAAAATATCCGGGTCATGGCGGCCATCTTATTTTTCGTAAAATTAGGACCTTTCCACCCTAATAACTACAAAGCCGCTTGCCCGATTTACTCAATATTCAAAATACTGCATAGTAGTATCTAATTCCTCGACCGCATCAATTTTTCAGAAAGTTCTGAAAAATATCCGGGTCATGGCGGCCATCTTTAACTTTTTTTTCATCAAATTAGGACCTTGTCACCCTGATAACTTCAAAACCACTTATCCGATATACCCCATATCCAACATACTGCATAGTAGTGTTAATTTCTAGACCGCATCAATTTTTCAGAAAGTTTGGAAAAATATCCGGTTCATGGTGGCCATATTTAATCTTTGTTCATCAAATTAGGATGTTGTCACCCTGATAACTTTAAATCCGCTTATACGATATACTCACTGTCAGTATTCAACATACTTCATAGGAGTACTAATTCCTAGACGGCATCAATTTTGCAGAAAGTTCGGAAAAACATACGGGTCACCCTGATAACTTCAAAGCCGCTTATCATACACACGCAATATTCAACTTACTGCATGCTAGTTCAAATTCCAGTTTTTCAGAAAGTTAAGAAACATACCGGTTTTTGGCGGCCATCTTTAATCTTTTTAGATCAAAATAGCACCTTGTCACCCTAAAGCTAATACTATTACTTGATTATTACATGTACAAATTGATTATCTGGTAAAATTGTAATTAATTTATAACTTTTATTTGAAAAGTGCGAGGGGGTGCCTTCTTGGGTGTTCACATGGTAGACACTTACTTCTAGTTGATGTTTTATAATTTTCAGGTGACCACAGGGGCGTAGAAAAATATTGGTGCCAATTTTGCAATGCGTCTATTGGTGTGTTTTTTGGAATTCCGAAATGACCTCACTAGAGTGAAAAGAACAAATATAATTTTTTAATTCTTTTTATTTTCGAATATAAGTGTCCATCACGAAGTTTTGTGCATGGATATGCAAATAATATAAAATAATCAAACCTTGGCGCCTTACATGCAAACATTTTTTTGTATTGATCCACTGATGTGTGACATGTTAGTCACTGCCATTTCAGTTGCATAGATAACAACGACCATCGTGTTGGGCATAAAGCTCAACAGTTTCTTCGTAGTCCACCAGGGGCAGTATGACTATTGGCTTCATGTTCCTCTCACAGGAAACATCAGTAATAATTAAAAAACACTCTATTAACATTGTATGATTTGCTTATTATAAGTGGACGCAGCAGAAATACAACAATAACTCTCTAATAATTATTTTGCATTTATTAATAAAATGTCTCATCTTGTTAAAAATATGTTTTTGTGGACTCATCCTTATTGTAAAGAAGTGATCGCATTCTTCATCCCACGATGTTACGCAAATCTGTGCAAACTCTGAAACAAATAAAAAAATATGTATTATCAGATAAGGATTATATTTTATTAGTGGGGCAGATACGTGTAGAAAGCAACACGAGGGCATTAGCTTTAAAGGGGGAATATTCGCAGGTGATAATGGTAAAATGCGATAAGCAATAATGCAATACAATTTCTTGCATGGTCAACCATTTTTATTGTTCACAATAAAACATAAGTGTAATAGCTTTAAAAAACTTAACCCGGAACGGTTCTAAAAAGTGTGAGATGGTTATACCCTGCTTCAGTCCAAAATGAAATAAATCTGTCATTCAGTTTTGACCGTATCGAAGCAAAATTGATTATTCAGCCAAAAATATCTTACTAACAATCTCTTTTCCAGAGCAAATCTTTGAAACCCCTTTAAGATGAGATTTCTTTCATATTGCACATACAAATGTAGTATGAACGTTTTGGTGTTATAAGCTATTCTGTAGCTACGCGTTTTCAACAAATATTTTTCAAAGATTATCTGAGTAACAGTATCATTTACAGAGCATCTAAAACCTATTGTGTATTTCTTTCATATTTCACACTCACATCATGTTCAGAGTTTAGGCCTAGGTTTGTATTTTAGTATCACTCGAAATGCATAACAAGAAATGTATAACTCCGGGCGATAAACCGTGCACCAGTAGAAGTGTTTGTACAGCAGAGACTCCGGCCACTGACACTCTGAGCACTATGGCAGAAGACGCTATCCTGAGCGCGATTTCTGCTTTGGACGAGAAACTTACAAAAAGACTGGACGAAATAGAGGATAAGCTATCCAAAAGAGTTGATAAACTGGAAACAAGTATCCAGTTCACTCAATCCGAAGTGGACGAAGTTAAAAAACGTATTGACTCCCAAGAGAAAGAAATAAAAATCCGCTCGAAAGCTCTGTGATCAGTCTAATAATATGGCACGTGAATTACTGCATCAAGTAGAAAATCTCGAAAGACGATCAAAAGAATACAACGTATGGGTTAAAAGGAAGGAGAAATTTATTAAATCAGACAATTACATACAAGTAGCCGCTGGGATCATGTTAGAAAAGGAGTTGGCCCCACCTGGGATGACGAAGGAACAGCTGGTGAACGAGCTGAAAGTGGCCCACCCGACAGGGAAAGAGAGCAACCAAATTATTGTAAAGTTTTGCAGCGACCGGTCAGAAACAGTGTTGTGTTGAGAGCCAAAGGAAAAAAAAATCCCAGAGTGAGCACAAGATAATTAATTTGACTACGTCTAGAACTATAAAGGTCTATCACGGTTCAAGACAGTTGTTTTAGTTATGCGGGAATAATCTACCGGTAGAATTTTGACAGTATGTGACAGCCGTACACACACCTGGATGGGTGTACATGATATGTGAGTAAACTGTATGTTAATGTGCAGGTTATGTGAAAAAACGTTAATAACCCGAGAAGCATGATATGATTGACAATAGTCACATAGTGTTGTCGCAAATTTACAAATATAGTGTTGATGAGCTTATTAATTTTAAAAATAAAATTGTAACTCGAGTAAACACTGTTTGGAACAGGTAAAGGCATGGTATGCCAATCGTACATGTCAATATTTATATTAATATAAATAATAGACTGTTATTAAACTCATATTATAAAAATAATTATAATTCATGTACTCGGTGGACATAGGACCCATTGTCGGTGGTGGTCAGTGTTGGGTTAACGTAATAGACGGTGGCCCGGCATTGGCCCGGCGTTGGATCTCTTGTGTCATGTTTGCTGGTTACACGTGTTTTTCTGATCCAAAAGGAGTAAAGCGTTGGCCCCGAATTGGGCCGACGATGAGCTCTTGTGAACTAAAACTAATAATGAAGAGCGCCGAGCTCACTCTATCATGTCTAGGCATTGACTCGATGCCGTTTTAACGTTGGCCCACCGTCTGCGGCGTTGGGCCGGCCTTGTCCCGGCTTTGGCTCGAGGTCGGTTGCTTCCTGGGTATATAGTCAAAATAGCAATGTACAAATAGATTTTTTTATTTTTGTGTGTGTAAATTAATTTCACATTAATAATTATTATCCCGATGGAGCGAAATTTTGTTTGGTCCCGTGTTCTCGTACAGGTTGCGATGGGTCGTGGGCTTCGGATTGGTCGAGATGGCCGTTTCGACCAATCGGAGGCCTACGATTGGTCGTGTCTTGTGGGGAAATACTGGTTCTTGGGGGGCAATTGGTGAAAACTAGCGGTGGTATATTTCGTTCACCCTTTTCTCTGATTAGAGTCTGATCTGACATATAGAGGTTATAAATGTGTCATGGTGTTATATATATATGTATATACATAACCATACAAAAAATTTTTGGGGATTGAGATCGTATCATTTAACTTTATTTTTTAATTTATTTAAATATACAAATAATGTTACTTGATTCAGAGGTTACCGCCAGAGGAGAAAACAAGTTTAAATACAAGTTTAAGGGTGTCTTAATGGAGACAATTTTTTCACGGATTAGATTGCCGGTAATGGCTTTAAGCTGTTTCAGCCCCATGGGGGCAAAACTAGATTGGCTGTTATTCTATGTGCTGTGTTATATGGTTTACTTCTCATTCAATCAACCGTGTCAAATCGGCACGTTTCCAGGTAACCCGGTGGTGTTTATCAGTGTTAACACATGGTGGCACCAGCATAATATGTTGGACATAACAGCCATTCCCAGCAAGTGCGGAGCGACGGCCCAATGCCGGTCTGATTGGACCGTCATTGGGTCAATGTGCCGAATTTGCTGGCAGATTCATCTTGTCTGTATCATGTATGTTTAGTTTAGCTGTATTGTTTATATATGTAGAAAACATGAAACCAATGATGCATGGAATGTCAGTTGCAAACAATACTAATTAATGTTTTAAATGTTATGTATTGTACAAAAGCTGTTTTACATTTAGTTTGCTGTTTATTTGATAATGGATAATACCTATTTTAAAATTGACTTTGAATGTGAGAGGAATCAATGACAAAACAAAACGTTTGTCAATATTCCAGTGGTTAAAACAAAAGAATGTTGATATTTGTTTCATACAAGAATCTTACAGTAGCCCTGAAATTGAACAACTTTGGACGAGAGAGTGGGGAGGTTCTATTGAGTTTAATCACGGTAATACCCACTAAAGAGGAGTCGCCATATTATTTAGATCGGGTTTAGAGTACCAATTATTAAAACAGTGGAAAGACGATTGCGGTAAAATCATAGGGGTAGATATAATGTTGGACAATACCAAATTTTCATTTATAAATATTTATGCCCCAAATAAGGAAAATAGTCAAACACATTTTTCTAACTATTTGAAAAATCAGTTGAGAATACACTTTGATGAAAACTCCTCATACTTTTTAAGTGGCGATTTTAATTATATTAATGATCACACATTGGACCGCGAAGGCGGTAATTTAATAGTGACGAAACAATATAAGCATAAAGGTACGTGTATTGACGATATTTTAGCGGAATTTCACTTGAAAGATATCTGGAGAACAAAAAATACGAATAAAAAAAGTTATACTTGGAGCACACGAGATAAATCAATCCAAAGTAGATTAGATTATATGTATACTTCAGAACACGCATTCGATTCAATTTGTAAAAGTAATATTCTACCACAAATTTTCAGCGATCATTCGCCAGTCTTGTTATCGTATAAAGATAATTCTTCAACCCGAGAGTCTCGCGGATTATGGAAATTAAATAATTGTTTTCTCAAGGAACCAGAGTATATAGATCTTATTAATACCAATTTAACCAATTGGGTAGAAGAGGCAACAGCATTGGATGACACTAAAATGCAATGGGATTATATAAAATTAGAAATGCATCAGTTTTGTATGGAAAAAAAAGGGCAAAAGAGAGAAATATTTGGAATTCGAATTGACAAAGCTCCACATAGAGGGAGCTGCGGCTGACAATTTGAACCAACTTGAATTAGCTGATAAAATAAATGAATATAAAACAGCTTTGAACATATTATTGCAAGAAAAGGCATCAGACTTGATCTTGCAATCAAAAATAAAAGATTATGAAGAAGGAGAAAAAAGTAATTCATATTTCCTTAATTTAGTTGCACGTAATAAAGTTAAAAAAACAATGACAAAATTAATGAAATCAGATAACACGTTCACTACTGATACGAAAGAAATAGCATTAGAGCAGGCATTTATATAAAACTAAGTGTCAAAAAAATACTAAAGAAATAGAAAGGTATCTATATAAAGTGAAAAACGTAAGTCTGTCAGAAGTTGAAAAACTATTATGTGAAGGCCCATTGACAGAAGAAGAGTGCGTAGAAACCCTTAAAACTTTTTCCACAAATAAAACTCCAGGTAGCGACGGCATTTCATTTAAATTTTATCAAGCATTTTGGAACAGAATAAAAATACCTCTAGTAAATTATTTTAACTCAGCATTCGAATTAGGTGAATTAAGCCCTTCACAAAGGCAGGCAGTAATCACACTTATCGACAAAGGAAAGGAAAGGACATTAATTAAAAATTGGCGACCGATCTCATTACTAAATACAGACTACAAAATCGCTTCAAAATCAATAACAAATAGATTCAAACATCATCTTCCAAAACTGATACATCACAATCGAACCGGATTTATCGAAAATTGGAACATACAAGAAAATCTTCGAGTGATCTCAGATAAATTTTATTACACAAAAGAATATAACATTCCAGGATTTATGATTTCCTTAGATTTCCAGAAAGCTTTTGATTCATTAGAACACAATTTTTTAGACGTAATATTAAACAAGTTTAATTTCGGACCCTCTATATGTGGATGGATTCGGACCTTTTATAATAACATTTCCAGTTGCATTTTAAATGCCGGTTCAACATCACCTTATTTCAGTATAGAAAGAGGTGTACGTCAAGGTGACCCTTTATCTCCGTATCTTTTTATTCTCTCGCTAGAGATGCTCGCTATTCTTATAAGAGATGAACCCAACATAAACACTGATAAATGGAATCAAATCTCATGATGTTGAGATAAAATTGTCACTGTACGCTGATGATATCACTGGTTTTGAAATTGTTAGTATGTTTGGCAAATTTTCGGGATTAGAACTAAATATGGAGAAAAGCATGGCAAAGTGGCTTGGCTCAAAAAGAAACAGCGTTGAAAAACCATTACTAATATCATGGCCGGACAAACCAATAAAAATTTTAGGTATTTTTTTCTCATCTGACGAGCAAGAATGTAATGCACTAAATTTTGTGAGTAAGATCTATAAAATTAGGCAAATAATTTATCAATGGAAAGAAAGATACCTTACCCTAATTGGTCGTATACAGATAATTAAAACCTTCATCATTTCGCAATTTCAACATATTATCTCTGTGATCGATATTCCAGAATTTCAAATCAAACAAATTGAAACTATAATATATAATTTTGTTTGGAATGGAAAAAGGGATAAGATTAAACGAAGCACATTACGAAAACGTAAAGAGTTAGGGGGTTTAAAGGCGCCAGACTTCAGATGTATTATTCAAGCTGCAAAGCTGAAATGGTTATTTATGTTACTAAACCCAGACGGGAAACCGTGGAAGTCCTTATGTATAAATTTATTTGCAAAAATGAATATTGATATAAATGTTTTACTTAAATGTCCATCATGTTTTGCAATCATAAAAAATAGTAAAATTCCCTATTTTTATAAAGATGCTTTAAACACCTGGGACATACTACTGGAAACAACGCCATATACTAGAAATGATTTTTTATGGTATAACAAATTGTTTCCTATCGATGATAATGCTGTATTTTTTAAACAATTGAGCACATCTGGTATTAATTATGTATATGATTTGGTGGAGTCGGAAGGTAAAATAAAGCCTTTTGAATATTGGACTGAAAGGGGTCTAGATTATATAAATTATTTAAAATAGAGAGGAATTGTTTCATGCTTACAGTTACCGATTGTAATAGACAGAATAGATAAAAACAATGAAATGTGCGAATTTCGATTTGTTAATTCCACTGATGGTCTTGATTTAACGAATATATATATCACTCAAAGTTTTCTGTATTGGCAGCTCATAGAGCATGACCATAATGATGTTATAGTACCCCGCATAGGGAGGCACTGTCCTGAAGATATTGATTGGAAATCTGTTTACAAAAGAGCATATAAAATACCATGTAATACAAAACTACAAGAGTTCCAATATAAATTCTTGAATGATATTTTACTTAATAATTACTTGCTTTTAAAATGGGGTTTAAGAGATGATGATATTTGTACATTTTGCAATGAAGAAACTGAAGATATTTGTCACGTTGTCTGGGAATGTATGTTCACCCAACATCTCTGGCAGAAGGTTTATAAGTATATTTATAAAACAGGAGCGCCACTGAAATTGTCTATATATCTGGGAGTTGACGATGTTAAAGAATGCTTGATTATTTTTTAATGTAAAAAAATGATTTATCTATCACAATTAGAATGTATAATACCCACCTACGATAGATTTATCAGATAATTAAATAGAGTTAAGCATATGGAATTTTTGGTTGCCGAAAAGAAAAATAAGGTGGATGTTTGGTTTAAAATGTGGAGTGATGTATGAGTTGGAGGGTTCTTTTCACATTTAATGGTATTGTGATTTGTTAATATGAATTGTCCTATGGAAATGCATGGTTGTATTTACCGCTATGCTAAACCCGGTGTTGGCCTGATGTTTGTCTCACCGCCATCACTCGGTCAGCAATGGCTGCCCGGCCAGCGCGACGCATCGAGGCATTCTTGGGTTAATCTGTTAATGTTGGGCCACCAGCTACGACGCTGGCCCAACACGGAGTCGACGGTGGTTTGATGCGTCCCGTTCGTTCGGGTGGAGGTGTTTATTTCACTGCCTGCCGGGCCGTGACAATTGGGCCGATGTTGATTCGAGGTTGAGCCGCCCATGGTGGCGGGAGATCGGCCTCGGATCAACATTTGCTCAAGGTCTCGTGTGTGCAAATGTATGTGTTGTTTCCTGTGACTTTTTTTTAAATATATCCGTAATCAGCTTGTACATTCATCATCATCATCATGTACTGTATATGTGTCATTATTTCATGGAAATAAAAAAATGTTAAAAAAAAAAAAAAAAATCCGGCCAGGTGATTTACAAAATTGCATATAACTCAAAAACTATTTCACCTATAAACTTGGTTCTGGTGTCATATCTTGAAATTGACATTGTTGATACAATTATAAATTTTATATGGTAGTTGTAGGATCACTGTGGTTAAGCGTTGTGTAGTTGTGTTGTGTAGTTTAACGTTCTCCTTTGCTCCATCGATTTGTAGGTGGATTAATATTACTTAACTGGACAAAATGCACATTATGTTAACTTCAAATTGTCGATAATTTACTCGTAATCGGTAAACTAAATTTGTTCAATGAGAATAGTAACTGTCATGTGTCAATTCCAGCTGTTACTGGTAACTGCAACTTCAGTGGGTGGTAACTGTCGGTTTCAATGGGTGGTAACTGTCGCTTCCTATTAGCAGAGAAATTATAAAACGTATATTCTAAAACAACTTTATTAATAGGACCTACTTAACATGTTCGTGAAGTTGATAACGATGCGTCCTTACTTTTATTTTAATTGGTACAGTATACAGTATCACAGTGAGGGGCGCTGTAATTTATTATGAGGGCCTAGTATATGAGAGACTGAATGCATATATGCATTCAGTCTCTTATATACTAGTTATATATATATCTATGTCTGTACTCATAGGCGTAGGCGGTGAACCAACACTGGGTGAACATTGATATAATAGGGCTTACTTTCAAACACCGGGTCGTTACATGTGTAATACAAAAATATTTACTATAAATTATTTAAGTGGGGGCCTACTTATAGTCAGGTAGCTTAGCATAAGAAAGGCTTATCGTTATCTGGCGGGTAAAAGCCCCATTTTTTAAGGCTCAGTGGCATATATCCTGAGTAATGTTAGCCTAGGAGCCCAACGTTATTTTCTACTTAAAACGCCGAAAAATGTCAAAATCCAGGGTAATATGGCCGCCATTTGTACAAGATCAAACAATAAAATCATAATATTTTCGACAGAATAGATGCAGATTCTTGATTTTGGTGTGTAGTATAAGGTTTTTAGTTATGCCTGACAGAGTGATGTTGTCAGAAAGTACTTTAGACATTGGATTGTTATTAAAATCCAAGATTGCAGCTGTGCAAGGTGAAACAGTAAATTTGCATCATTTTGTATAAAATAGAAGCAAAATCATAATTAGGTGTGTACCATAGGGTTTCAAAGCATGTCTGACATAGAGGTGTGGAACGTACTTTTTACTGCGAGTAAAATCCAAGATGGCCGCCATTTGATCAAGATCAAAACAATAAATTGATCTATTTTCGATAAAATAGAAAGAGCTTCTCGATTTCGATGCATCCCGTCGTTTTTCCAAGTAGGCCCATGCCAAAATTAGTTGTGCAACCAGAGGGTAGTTCAACATTTTTTTGTGGATAAAATTGAAGACGGCCGCCATTTGACAAAGTCAAATAAAATTCGTGTCAAACATTTTTACCCCTCAGCTATTAAGGCTGTGGGGTATGGTGATCACCAGAGGCGGACGAGCGGGCGGGCAGTCAGAAATTCAGCTCTTACTAAAAAGTTAACTGATGAATTTTGTTTATTTTTCACAGACATGACCTATGTGCCTGGGCAATTCATTTCATATATTTTGTTTGGCACCAAGCCATAAGCGGCCATTTTAAGATGGCCGCCTAAAAAGCTTGTGGGCACCATAACTTATGAACCGTTGGTTGGATTGCATTCAAATTTGGTATGGTTGTTCTCTAGGTATTTCTGATGATCTGATAACTTTTGTGATGAACCCATTAAAAACAAAATGGCTGCCGCAGCCATTTGAAAAAAGATAGCCGCCTAAAAAGCTTGTGGGCACGATAACTTATGAACCGCTGCTTGGATTGCATTCAAATTGGTATGGTTGTTCTCTAGGTATTTCTGATGATCTGATTAACTTTTGGGATGAATCCAATGGATGACTCCATTAAAAACAAAATGGCTGTCGCAGCAATTTAAAAAAAGATGGCCGCCTAAAAAGCTTGTAGGCACGATAACTTATGAACTGTTGCTTGGATTGCATTAAAATTGGGTATGATTACTCTCTAGATATTTCTGATGTTCTGCTTAAATTTTGGGATGAATCCATTAAAAACAAAATGGCTGCCACAGCCATTTAATAAAATTTGACATGGTGGTAATGTGGGTCATTTTTTCTCATTATTTCTTGATATTGATGGACAGAGGCTACGGCTGAGGGGTCCTGCCATCAATTGATGACTATTTTTAATAGAAGGAGATTCATGATTTTAGTGTCTGTCATAGGATTTTCTTATACACATCACCTGGTGGCATTATCCAGAAACCATTTTAGACACTTCAGATTCCAGAAACCAAAATGGCAGCCATCAGACAAATAAAATCGGCAACAGAGGAGGAGTGGGAAGCCGAATTGGATACCACATGGGGCATATCGCCGTGACAGGAGAACTCATATTATCTTTATCTTTTGGTAATAATACCGCTTCCGGGCCTGTCATGGCCTTCTGGTGGCCATTTTATTTGTATAATGACCGCCATCTTGGTATATAGATCTAAAAGTATGTTTGCTAGTCACAGGGGCGTATATATGAAAATCCTACATGGTTGCCACCAAAATCACAAATCTGCTTCCCCTCTGTTGACAATTATATTAATTTTTGGTTTCCATCTTGGATTTTACCCATAATGCAATGTCTAATGTACTTTCCAACCACACACTATGTCGGGCATAGGCCTGCTCGAAAACCCTACTATGGTAGACATCAAAATTATGCTTTTCTGTCCTTTCTGTCAAAAATGATGGTAATTTATATAGCTTAACCTTGCAGAAATGGAGGCCATCTTGGATTTTACAAACCAATGCAATGACCAAAATAATTTCGGGCCACACCATTATGTCGGGCATACCTGAAAACCATATGGTAGATACCAAAATCATGAATCAGCTTATATTCTATCGAAAATTATATCAATTTAATATTTGACCTTGGTTAAAACGGCGGTCATTTTGGATTTTTACGTTTCACGTCAACACTTTGTCAAAATTCAATAGGGCTCCTAGGCTAATGGTAATTGATGGGTCGTAATAGAGCGTCGTGTATACACGATCTCTGCTATACTTTTTTTCTCAACAAAATTTAATCCTTCAGCTTTATATCCTCGAGAAAAAAAATATTCCCTTCCCTTTAAATAACTTTTTTACAGCTGTCCGAAATGTGAGAGTCTCCTTGATGCACCATTGGAAAATTTCCAATAAATAAAGTAGCAGTTACCCGCAACATAATTTGTCAGTTACCAGTAGCATGATATCATTGAGTATTGCAGTTACCAGCAACACGCTTGGCAGTTACCATTCTCATTGAACAAATTTAGTTTACCGATTACGCGAAAATTATCGACAATTTGAGGTTGACATGATGTCCATTTTGTCCAGTTAAATAATATTAATCCACCTACAAATCGATGGAGCAAAGGAGAACGTTAAACTACACAAAATAGATGAAAATGTAAACGAATCGGTAGCCGTGTCAGCCATGTTTTGCTAATGGTAACTCCAGTTACCTCCACCGCTTAACCACAGTGAGAAGACACATTTAGCTTCTAAATACTTTGGCCGCTGTATAAGGCATGACATAGCCTTATATAGCAGCCCATTCTTTCCTGGTCGCTGTATAAGTGCCTATCCGCTGTTATCAGGTTATGCAGTAGCCCAGTATTCTAGTGTTACTGTAGATATAGCATAGTTTATAATCTGATGTATAGACTAAGTAATATTACTCACCTCTGATTTAGGCGGATGTCTATTTGGATGACCTGCGTGTTTGCAGTTGAGTTCGATACTTGAGTAGACGAATTTGTCTGAATATTCAGCCTTTCCTGGCTCGAGCTCTTTACTTTTAGCTGCCACATTCTTGGCCCCACGCTTGGTCAACCTCGGCCGCTGAATAAGATGACTATTAATCTAATACCGCGGCCGGCCGCTGTATAGCCGTATCCTTTTTTTGGAATGTATATATTTTTTATAGTGACATGTACATATTTCACATTTTATAATAATTATTTCACATTTCATTAACGAAATAGATACCCATCCCACTCAGTCTTATATGTCACTTGAGAAAAAACATTGACATAATTCTATAACATTGGTAAAATGGCCAAGTCCTGTATACATGGTACACGGTGGTGTTTCTCCTCTCCCAAGCCTTATTGATAAGGTATGGCTGTTACATTTGAAGACATAAATAAATAAAGCATGTCAAGTTTTGGAGTGGCAGCTGAAATACCATGTCAATTTAGTCTACCTTTACAGAAAATCGACAGTGTGCGCTTAATTGACAATCAGTTAGTGACATGTGCATATTTCACATTTCATAATAATTATGTCGCATCTCATTAACGAGATAGGTACCCAGCCCAATCATTTTTATATGTCACTTGAAAAAAACATTGACATAATTATATGACATTGGTAAAATAGCCAAGTGCTGTATACATGGTACATGGTTGTGTTTCTCCCTTCCCACAGATAAGGTAAGGCTGTTACATTTGAAGACATAAATAAATAAAACATGTCAAGTTTTGGAGTGGCAGCTGAAATAGCATGGTAGTTTAATAAAATCGACCTATAATCTTGATAGCACGGACATTCACAAAGAAAATGACTTTCCTTTTCAATATTAATGTTGCACATTTTGCAGATTCTTTTACCTATACCTCTGATTCATACGACCTCGATTTCCAAGGTTGAGATACGAGTGAACGTTTAGCTCATGAGTGTAAACAGGTCAGATACTCTTCTTCACCAAATGAGTTTTGAAAAATAATGTAAGATCCTAACTTAGGTTTCAGTGAAACATTAACACGCCATTCATCTACCATCTTATTGATAAGTAGAGTAGTGGCTACATTCATATCAACCCTTATTCGACTATTATAATGATTATTTAAACCAATTAGGTTTAGTATACTTCTGACATTATCAGACCAGCTATCTGAGCATTGTGAACCGTACTCCCAATCAAAAACTTGTTTTGAAATTCGTATGTTATCAAGAGTCAAATAGCGGTTTCACTCACTCACTCACTCACTCACTCACTCACTCACTCACTCACTCACTCACTCACTCACTCACTCACTCACTCACTCACTCACTCACTCACTCACTCACTCACTCACTCACTCACTCACTCACTCACTCACTCACTCACTCACTCACTCACTCACTCACTCACTCACTCACTCACTCACTCACTCACTCACTCACTCACTCACTCACTCACTCACTCACTCACTCACTCACTCACTCACTCACTCACTCACTCACTCACTCACTCACTCACTCACTACACACTCACTCAATCCCTCGATTGCTCACTCGCTCACGCGCTCACTCACCAATCCGTGTTTTCATTAGTCAGTGAGAACGTGGCAATAATATATCATAGTGTTGTGTCCACAGTCCAAATCATTGCTCTCTGACACGACAGCTATCCTGCTTTGGTGACATTGTATTTGATTTATCAGGTTCGTGGCATTATATTCCTGGTCCTCAGTAATGTACAGGACAACAATCATACACAACACGAGATGTTTCGTTACATTTTCTGTTCCATTTCACTGATAACTCGATTGCTGGATTAGAAAACCTGGATATATTAGATGGATTGATATATGTTTTTATGTGTCTGGGTGGATGTCATGGTGTGGTCTCCCGGGACCAACTCAACAGACAACACACGTTCATCTCTCTGACCTTCTTCCCTGACATGGCTCTGGTGTTGCAGCAATGTTGGGCCAGTGTCCCAGACGGTGGCCCAACATTGAGACAAGACACGTTCATCTCTCTGCGCTCCCTGCCAGCAGACGGCAGACATGGATCCAGTGCTGGATCAATGTCTGGCCAGACATTGATCCAGCAACAGATTCACGTCACCATTAATTTTGACATTTGGTGGACAGTGCTTTCTGGCATGGCAGTGTACATTATTCAGCTGTGTCTGTTTAATGTCCCGGACGTAACCCTAGTCAGAAGAAGGCATGACATTCTACAAAACACTATTATATTGCAAGCCTGACATCAATGGGTCACTGTGCTTAGACATCCGTGAATCGATGTGCCATAAAGCCACTTGTGATTAATCGGATGAGAGAAGGCGAAAAAAGAACCTTAGACGTCTTCTTGAAAAGTCAATGAGGGCGACAAAACACACGTCTTTTTCCTATTTTCAGAATATATCAATAAAAGTGAGAGAAAAATAATTAGATCTATTTCTGAGATAGTTGTTGTAGGCGATGAAAAAAGCACAGCTAGACCAATTAACATTAAGCTCTACCTCTCTCAATATAATTCTGAGCAGATTTTTTTGGTAATGCGCGCTTTGATCTAGAGCAGAAGACAAAACTGTAGCAGAATGTTACGACAATACCATGCTAGAAAGCCGATCAACGAGTATATGGCCGGTTCCACTCCCGAACAGAGCTATGTAAAGCTGTTACATGTCACAAAAATAATAAAAATTATATTATTGACCTTGGTGACTCGATGGAGTCCTGACGAATTGCTGAGCGCAGCAGCAAACCGAATTAGTTTGGTAAAATATAGACTGGGCACCTGTCTTGCACGTCGGCGGCGGGACCGGTTGGCAATGTTGACTAGGTCAAATACTACACCTGTGTGTTTTAAAGGTGATCTATCACGCCTTATATAGTATGAATAACTTTGTGACAAATAAAGCAAAGTTGCCACAAGAAGGGGCACAAGTGTTTCCTTATATGGGGTGATTGGGAGGGTCACATGATAGCCAATCACACCCATATATGGGGTGATTGGCTATCATGTGACCCTCTGAGAGGGTCACATGATAGCCAATCACCCCATATAAGGACATAATTATTCATACCATATAAGAGGTGATAGATCACCTTTAAGACACATATGCGAAGGGTACCTCCTTGCGATGTTATAATTGGTATAGGTGTGATTAGTAACTTAACTTTATATTAAAGGGACTGACCCAGGCTAAAATCATAAAAAAATCGGTGATTTTATTTCGGGTTCTTAATATGGCCATATGATGTAAGCATGTACATAGACTAGAACTGCAAATTTTTATAATTTTTGTGCTGCGCATTCACTAGTTAGGCTAGATATAGAGACGAAATTCCTGATTTCTAACTATTGACAACCATGTCAAAAATAGGAAATGCGGGAATTTCGTCTCTATATCTAGTCTAACTGATCAATGCGCAGCACAAAAAATATAAAAATTTGCAGTTCTAGTCTATGTACATGTTCACATCATATGGTCATATTAGGAACCCGAAATAAAATCACCGATTTTTTTATGCTTTTAGCCTGGGCCAGTCCCTTTAACACCATGCAATAAATCGCTACTATGCTAATCACATTTTGGCGTCGGTAGAAGGCGGGAACTGCAGGCCTACATGCACAGTATGCAATCAGGGCAAATGTTTTTATTTATGATTATGATATACATGTATATGCATGTTGGTTATAAGTAATGCTGGTACATATGAATGCTGTATTTCGTGCTGCTGGAAGCAAAACGTCATATCTGTTATTTTAGCAAGTACATAGCAAGCCTAACGCTTATGCTTACAGCGGGACAAATAATGTTTCAATATGTTTAACAGATTATGGGTGTTGACAGTTCGCTCGATGATATTAGTATGGCAGGAGAAAGTGGTCCACGAGCATAGGGTGGAATAACTTTCATAACCAACACTTTTAAAACCCTTATGGCGTCTAGAAAACTATTTGAGTGTTAATAGCTCAAAATTTAGCCCCATGGGTGTTTTTGACCGCTATGGGAGTACACTCGAACTTGTCTAAAATTACGGGGTAGGGTTACGCAAACGTATGTCGTTGCTGTTCTAGTTTATTATTCTACACATATAAAAGTTAATTAAATTCTCGTTCAAATGATGTATTGCATGGTGCAGAGGATTAAAGAGTGATTTCTACAAATATGTTAAAAAATTTGTTTTGTTACAAAATAATCAAAATCGACAACAAAACAAGTAGTCAGCCTGGTCAGTGGAAACGACTCAATAAAACATAATTACTGGCCATATCTATATTTGACATATTTTTTCTGAACCATGATGTGTACATAGGCCTACCTAAACTGAGTGGTATTTAGATTTGTACATGGCATATATATTTTTAAATTAGAGCTTATTGCAGCTTTTTGAAAATGTGTGTATTTAAATTAGTCTGGGAGCCAAGTTTCAAAAAGCTGCTAGTTTTTTAGTTCGCTTGACCCAAACAGTGGCAAAGGTCTGATATGTGCATGTGACAGGGAAATATCCCTGGAACATTAATAGGGCGGGTGTAGAAGTTGATCGTGGCAGCAAAGTTTTTAAAATGAGGGATGTTCAAGGGTACCCTCGAGCCCCAAAGACGGTACATTTTAACTACAGGTTATTAAAAACCCAAACCACAATTGCTATAAAAAATTTTTAAATCACTGTCGTCCATATTTCTCTTTTAATAAACAGACAGATATTTTATTGACAGAAAAGAAAAGTCATTACAGACTTATTTGTCATAGAAATGAAAGAGATATATGTACATGTATATACAAGATGGTTAGTTTGTTAAAATCATATGATAATATACATGGTATGACATACACAACTAAAATCATGTTAAGTGGCATTGCCAAAATAAAAACTGGGTATTTCGATAATATAAATGACTACTACTAAAAATGAATTAAAAGGCATTGCCAAGATAACATAGAGGTCTATCATTTTGTTTCCCGCACCAAAACCAGAAAATATCTACTACGTATGACATACTAATTATATATAGTAGCAAAAAAGACACTCTGGAAAGCGTAGAAACCTAAAATATATACAAGTGCATAATTATGCTACTGTAACTGGAGTATGCAATAAGCCAATGGTAAAAATTATATGGTATTTTTTAAAATTAAATATAATATCATGCAAGTACAATAAATATGGCATAAACAGGTAGCTCCGTGTCATGTGACCATGCAAGCACAGTCGCTATGAGCGCGGAGATTCCCTGAGATTGACTAGTGGTGCAAACTTAACGACGTAATAACAGTAGTAATGGCGGTTAAAAATTATTTGTGCAATTCACACAGGACATGGCCCTCGCACAAAAACATTAAGCCTTTTTATAATTCACTATATTGTTTAATTCATACTGTTTCAATCACGACCTAGTTAGAACCACATACTCGGAGTTACAATCGAAAAAAAACATTCCCGACCTCACGGAGAAAATCAGTTGACTTAGCAACTCTGAAATCCTCCATAAGGCCCCACCTCGTCTGATAACAAAGGCGACGGAAACGTCCCTAACCGGCCCCAAAAAGCCAAATAATAAGATCCGAGAGCAACAACCGTCTTGATATGTGGTAATACCCAAGTCAGATCATGAGGGCATGATAATATGAATAATATAGCGACAGGTGACAGATTTATTATACTCAGTAGTTTTAGCCCTTAATTTGTTTAAAGCAACCATAAATAAATTGCGCTTGTGACTTCACCACTGTTATGTCTCTAGATGTCATAATTCCTAGAAACATTTCATTTGTCGGTTGTATATTGATAATTGCGGCTACAGAATCATACAAGATTTCGCGTTCATTCTTCATAGCGCAACAGTGGAGAAGAAGAGGTATTTCATCGTCAATTTCGTTTAATTGACACCTTGTGCATATTCGCTGATTTTTTGGAGTGATTGGATTATTGAATCGTCCTCTTTCTATATTTAGATCATGTAAGCTCATTCGATATCTCGCCATTGCTGTTATCGAGGTGGTTCCCCCTTATGTGCAAGATATATGGTTCAACACAGAAATATTTTTTTACTAATGCATATGTGCGCAGCTTACTCGAGCTCTCAATATCTTTTCTCCACTGCTGTGTAAATATTCTAACTATTGATTCTTTAAATGAAAACATGAATTTATTTGTATCCCCAATATTCTGTGATTCCCAAGTTTGATCAAGCCCGGTTCGTTCGAGGACAGAGCGAATACGGGAACACCAGTTCGTGAAGCCAATGGCATCTAGCTCAAGTAGCATATTGTAGGCATTTCTGACTGGATGGCTCCGAGATAATTTTAGAATTCTACACCAATATTTTACAGCTTTTATGTGTTGCCGGATGATCAGTGGAAATCGACCCGTGTCCCCATATATTGCAGGAGTAGGTGTTTGCTTTCTAACGCCAAGTGTGGATTTAATACATTTTAGATGGATTTTTTCCAGATCGTTAACATCATCGCCTGTATACCATATATCACTTCCATATTCTAGTATGGGCAATATTTGGCAATCAAATACCTTGAACGCAATAGTGGGTGACAATTTACCGACCACAGGACGGGACTGTTTACGTAGAGCAAAGATTGCTTTCCCAGCTTGGGAAGCAAGATGAGAAAAAGTTTCTTTTAACACGTTATTGGCGGACTTGGTGCTATACACTACACCAAGGTATTTATATTGTTCAGCCTTTTCTATAATGTTATCACCATAGTGGAAGCTTTCACATACTGTTGTGTAACGTTCATTAAAGATAAGAACTTTTGTTTTAGGAATGCTAACTATGATATGCCATAGGGAAGCATATGAATACAGGGCAGTTAGCTGTTTTTGTAATCCCTCGGCAGATTCAGAAAAAAGGACAAGGTCATCTGCAAATAACAGATATACCATTAGTAAGGTGTCCACAGCGATACCTTGATCTTGGTCAAATGATGCGGATATGTCTTGTAAAAATTCCATGAATAGTTTAGGACTGAGCATACCGCCTTGTAGAACCCCGAATTCGCTTTTTAATATGTCACTGATACGCGAGTCCCATTTTACACGGCACTCTGCTTTAGAAAACATGCTTTTTATTATGTTTAGCAAATTGCCGTCTATTCCCCTGTTCAATAATTTGTAGTATAATGCTGTTCTATCAATATAGTCAAATGCTTTTGTGAAATCGACAAAGCATGTATACAGGGGTTTAGAAAGACACCTTTGTTTATCTATGATGGCACATAGTATGAATATATTGTCCGTAGTTCGCGAATTGGTTTTAAAACCAGCTTGATAGGGATCATTATCATTACATACTTCGTTTTAAAATGAGAGTCTGTTATTAAGTATAGATTCAAATAGTTTCCCAATACACGGCATGACTGTGATTTTTCTGTAATTATCTGGAACGCCATGGTCCCCCTTTTTGTGGACCGGGTGGATTATACCGGTAGCCCATCTAGATGGATATTCTCCATTGGTAAGAATGGTATTGAACAACAATTCTAATGCTGGCAAGAGCTCATTACATCCATATTTGTAAAATTCGGCAGAAATACCATCTACACCCGCTGCTTTCTTGCATTTTAACTTTTGCATCGCCTTTTTAATTTCTTCCGCAGTTATGGGACTGCTTAGGAACTGTGTCATATTGTATTTATCGTGCTCTACATTATGTTGGAATGACGTAACTTGCTTTATAATATTATTCATGTGTTCATAGTCAAAATAATCCACATGGGGTGGGTAGACTTGTTGTTCAAAATAGTTCACAAAGTCTTCCAAGGTAGGCCCTGTAGTGACATTTCTAGGATTTAAGGATTTCCAGAATTTCCAGTAAGAATTAGGATCTTCTGTTCTCATATTTTCCAGCTCACTAAGTTTGGCTTGCTGGTATTGTCTTTTCTTTCTTTGGATTAATTGCTTATATTGTCGTAACAGTATATTATATTCGTCTTGCTGTGCGTTAAAGTCTCTATGCTTAGCGATATTATTAACAACATACTTCAAGGATTTACGTTCTTTATCATACCAAGGGCTAGAGGGGAAATTATTTTGCGTGCACTTCATTTCCTTTGAAATAAGTTTCCTTGCTGGGAATAATGGCGAAATTACAATTTCTAGCATACCATTGAACATGTCACATAGAGTGTCAGTATTACACCCCTCGGTGGCGGCACACAGCATTTTCTCAAATGCATGACATGCCTGCTCATTCCGTAGAGCTATTTGATATTCTTCCCTTTTCTCGTCTTGCCATATAAAAACATTAGAGCGAGATGATGTGTCATTTACACAGGTGTCTATTTTTAAGGGGTTGCAATCGAGTTTAGTGTTGGAAATATTGAATTGTATGGGACAATGATCTGATTCTACCAATTTCGGTAGAACGTCAAATTTGCTGATTATTTTATTTTCATTAAAGATCAGATAGTCTATTGTGCCTGAACCATTTGGAGAGTAGTATGTATAGCGGCCTATACCATTATCATTAAACATGCGCCCATTGACTATTTTGAAACCTGTGTTTATACAAAAATTTAGTAAAAGTTGACCATATTTGTTACTGACTATATCTTCATTAGAACGTTCACTTGGAACATTTGCATTGATATCTGTTACCCCCGATTCATAGTCTGGAGCCTGACCAGTACGACTATTAAAGTCACCACATTTTGTCATTGGATATATTCATGGTGAAGCAGATGGGATTTTTTTCATTAAATGTAAACCCACCCTTAGGGCACTGAAAGTCTATATTGCAAAAAAACTTGAACAAAGTTTGTAGTTTGTAACTTTCCGTTTTCTGCATATTCGTATGATTATGAGCATGCTAAAGGCAGCTGACCTCATATGATAAATTTGTCATCTGGTACAACTATGTCAAATTTAAAAAAAAATAACATGCTGCATTAAAGACTTATGAGATCAAAAGTCCGGATGAGGTATTCTCAGTTTTATTTTTTCGACCACTTTGTATTAACAAAATCTTATTTTTTTATAATTTTAAACAGCTTTAATACCACTGTTGCCACATTGTGTCAATGAATAAATTATAAAGAAACAAATATGAAGTTTTTATATTTTTGCCAAAATAAATCGAACCTTAGAGGTCAACAAGTGCTGGGTTTTTAAATATTTTCATTGTTCATCAAGACGTTACATTTCCGACTCTTATTTGAACTAATCCTATGATAACTTCCCTAGTGATAAAATAGGAACTAGACGATTTTGCAGACATAACTATATTTTTTTCAAGTTTAATATATCCACAGGTAAATCAACAATAAAGTTAGTTTGTATTTTTAGCCAATTTTTTTTTAAATGTATCAAATTTTAACAACACCTAGAAGGGTATCTGGTGCAGTCATAATTGTGTTTGTCACAATGCCATCAGCCATGTAGCTTCGTTTCTCAAAAATGTCTTGTCTTCACTTAATCCTTTTTTTCGGACAATGCAAAGACAAATTAATAAACCACCTTTTGATATCACCAATATCACCCCAAAGATTCTGTAATGCCTGGAATTGTTCAACATCTTGGATTAGTATCTGAGGTGGCATCAAGCAGCATTTGTGGGGGAGGACGTATCAAGGGTTAAACTAGTTCTGCTAAGTGCAGCATAGTGCCAGTTCCTGAATATGTCATGTCCTAACTAAAATCAACTGCAGCATATATTCCAGAAGCATATATATATATAAGCATATTTATATATAGATATATAAATACAATGGTTCAATAAATGTTTGTCTCCTAAATGCAAGTCTTTTATGCCGAGTCATATTTACAGAACGTCCTGTTCTATTCACTTGGATAATTGACACCATACAACACCAGCATTACCGTTATCCAGAGACACTGTTAATAAGCCCAGTGATTTAAAGTGAAATAAATGTGGGCCGAGTGTAGCATACCACTTAGCCTAAGATATAAGTACTACTACTACTATTTGCATTATGCCTCTTCTCACTTAAATACGTTTTACTGGTGTATACCTTAAATTCATAAAGATGTCATCAGACATTACTTTTTTCAGACGTTTTTCTCAATATGTGTGTTTAATCTCTGCTAATAACTGCTGCCTTCGAAAGTTTATCATGAGCAACGTCTTAAAACTCTAAACATTAGGAAAAGTCAGTGATTGTTCCTAGCTGTTTGCTGCTGGTGGGGAAGGACTTCTAGAATGTAACTGACTTTTCACTGGTGTTCGCCATTATGTGCCCATAGTATCATATATTTTCCATATGCTAGCAAGTACATACATGTGTAACAGTAATATACTAACAATATAAATCTCTCATTAAATATACTTGGTTAGTATCATCAAATCTTATCATGTACTATTCTAGTATGAATATATTTATTTTTAAAGTAACAAAAAATTATCTGAAATATTACACAACATTTTAAATTATCAATTGCTCGGTTTTGTGCGTTGTAGATAATTGTCTATTATCTATAATTATGTATTTATCATTTAGTATTCCAAGACACAGATAAGAATGAAGTAATATGACCATGACAAAGTCGACATAAACTCTTTTGAGGTGATTGTTATGGATATGTCATAAAAAAAAATTATTGACCCTGCCTTCCCTTTGCAGGCATATTACCCATATTAACCAACGTTTGACCATTGGCAACATATCACCATATGTTATGGGCCTCAATGAGCTATGAATTGCATATTCTAACCAAGGAATCTAGATTCCTTGTTCAACTATCAGTGGGACAGATCTATATCTGCTACCATTGACACCCCTTTTAAAAACTGAAATATTGCTAACAATCTGATTATATCAGCCTGTGGTCCCACACAATCCACAACACATTACTGACTGTGACGTAAGACAGATTTGTATGACACCTGGTGTTGAATAATGTTTTTAAAACACGTTCGACCAGTGCTCTAACTGAGTTAAGTTCTTTTTAAATATCGTTTTTAGCGATCTAAGGGTGGGCTTAAAAATTCACATGTGTTTTGTCTTGAATGTATTTAATGACGAAATGTGGGAAGAGTGGTAATAAAGCTGTTTATAACTATACAAATGAGGATTTTGCTGTCACATAGGGTCGTCAAAATGTAACTAATGAGAGTACCCCATTCAGACCTTTGACCTCATAAATCCTTCATGCAACAAGATAAGGTTTCTCTAACTTGATATGATGGAACCAGATGACAGATATACAACATGAAGACAACATATATTAGCATACACATAAACATACACATACAGAGCAAACGAAAGAGTTACATTCTACGAAATTTGTGATTTTTTTATTGGGAATATTGACTTTCAGCGCTCTAGGGGTGGGTTCATGTGTTTTGAAAAATATCACAACTTCACATATGTTTCGTCCGGAATGTATTTAATGACAACATGTGGCTAGAATTGTAATAAAACTGTTTATAGCTATAAAAAAGAAAGATTATGTTATTAGACGGGATCGACAAAATGTAACTAGTGAGAGTACCCCATCCGGACCTTTGACCTCATAAAGTTTTTCTAACTTGATACGGTGGAACCAGTTGACAGATATACAAAATAAAGACAGACATTGGCATGCTCATAATCATACACATGCAGAGCAAACGAAGGAGTTATATTCTACGAATGTGATTTTTTTTTACTATTGACTTTCGGCGCTCAAAGGGTGGGCTCACGTTTTCTGAAAAGTATCATAACTTCACCTATGTTTCGTCCGAAATGTATTTAATGACAACATGTGGCAAGAGGGGTATTAAAGTTGTTTATAACTATAAAAATTCAAAATCTATTATTACAATGGTTCGACAAAATGTAACTAGTGAAAGTACCCCATCCGGACCTTTGACCGCCTAAGTCCTTCATGCAACAACTTATGGATTATCAAATGGGACATAGTGGTACCAGATGAGTGATGGACCAAATGAGATAAGCATACCTTTGCATGCTCATAACCATGCAAATTTACAGGAAACGGAAAAGTTACATCTGGATAACAAAGCTACCTTTAATTTGGAATATTGACTTTCAGCGCGTAAAGGGTGGGTTCAATTTTTCTGAAATATTTCAAAACTTCAGTAATATGTCATTCTGTATGCAATAAAAAAGAAATAGGATTTAAAATAATTTGAAGATTGTTTAAAACCTTTGAGTTTTGAATTTTTAATTTACTGGTGTTTTAAAAAATGCAGTTTTTTTGGCTCGAGGGTACCCTTGAACATCCCTCATTTCAGGGACTTTGCTGCCACAGTAAAGTTCTACACCTACCCTAATGATGTCCTAGGGATATTTTCCTATCATAATAACAACTCAGACCTTTGCCACTTTTTGGGTCAAGCGAAGTGACACGTTACAGGACTTGGCTCCCAGACTAAATGGGAAACATTGAACTTTCCTCGACATTTAAGTGCAGATTTTTTTCCGTTTGTTTTCACATAATTTGTGTGTGCCGGATGGCCCATACGTAGAAGTCTACCTGTTCATTTCAATTACACTGAGACAATTTAATATGATATATTATATAGTATGTACATATATATTTCAGTATCTCTCTCTCTTCCAAGGACAAGGCGACAGTAGACATCTCCCACTCTAATTTATACGGAATTTATTACTAGATTACTTCTCTGCCGACAGAAGACAATTCCGACACTGATATATGTACATTCCGATCACTGTGGTTATTTCTGCGACCGACAGCAGACAGTTCCGACTTGATAATGAATTATATTGATGAAGTCGACAGAAGACAATTCCGACTCTAAATATAATTTCTGATTCATATGGTCATTTATACAGACGACAGCAGACATTTCCGACTCAAATAAACATTTTATTTATGTGGTTATTTTTCTGCCGACAGAAGACAATTCATACACTGAGAAACTCTGATTATTATGGTTATTTCTGTGGCCGACAAGAGACACGGACAATTTCGACACTAAATATAACTTCCTATTCAAATGGACATTTCTAGACGACCGACAGCAGACAGTTACGGTCGAATATAAATTATATTTATGAGGTCGACAGAAGACAATTCAGACTCTAATAAAAAATTCCCCTTCCGGTCGACAGAAGACATTTCCGACGCTGACCCAGTTTCCTTGAGATGGACAATTATCTGGGCCGACAGAAGACAATTTCAATGCTGTAATATTATCTGGCTCAACTCCGATATAGGGTGAAATTAATCTGAACACGACGAATGACTAAACATATGACTAAACGACAGTTGTTTGCTATTGGGTCTTAAGACTTATACAATCGAATTTAAATAAATTACAAATGATGCATAAATAATTATAGAAGCAAACACACGAAATATTAAAAAAAATTGTGAATGAATGAAATAACATAATACTTTTTAAAATAATGTCTACATGTTTCGTCATTCAGTCGTCTAAATTACGTGAATTGACTCCTATTTTTAGGACAAAAAATAAGAACACCAAATGGTAACCTAGATAGTATTGTACTCGCAATAATATTGGCTCTTTTCAATTGACCAAGACGTGGCTTATGTTGGCGTCGGAACTGTCTTTTAGTACAGCGGATAAGCAAGAATAGTGTGCACTTTATGATAAGAGCATGGAATTTTTTTATGATATCTATAAAACCATAATGTTCATTATCAGACGTGGAACCATTTTGAATTTGACCTCTGGTGACCGCTAGAGGTCATTGACATTGAATAACCATTTTTGCACTATATTTTATTATAAAATCGCACTAAATCCGCGAACAAACATATAATATTTTAATTTATGTATTTGCGTGTCCTTATTGTTTTCCAAAGACTTCTAAGCCTACAAATGGTAGGTGCAGTGACCATGGACCAGTGGTGTACTTCTAAGATCATTTGTTAGGGTGTTACTTTATCATTTGATAGGTAAATGAAGTTACAAATGGTAGGTGCAGTGACCATGGACTAGTGGTGTACTATGTGAGAGCACAGTTCACTTTGACTTGTGCCTCAAAACACTTTCATCGGAAATCCTCATGCTGTTGTTTGTTAGAGCCATTCGCGAAGGTAACTTTCAACGCACTCGACCACACACACTATAGTAGGTGGCTACTTGTACACATTCGTTTCGTAACATGATGTTGCTCTCTCAGAAACATCTTATTGTTCCAGGGTAATTCCGTGCTGAAAAAATCATGGCCAACAAAACAGATAATACATTTTCTGCCATGGCTATTGACCAATATCATGATCAGAAAAATGCTATCATCAAAGGATCTGGTGGTGCAGTAGGTCTTACCGACAATCCGCCAGCTCTCGGGCGTGGGATGGTGGCTGGTCCCGAAGTAGCAAGGATGATCGCTGATTTCGAGGATGATACCATGACATCACACCAAAAAGACAGCGAGCACCATCACCATTAACAGCATCCTGGTTCCAGGAGTCCAAGCAGCATTTGTAAATGATCTCAGGTCGTTATCTGCAGTGCTTGAAGAGATAGGCAGCCCCTATCTAGAGAAAAGGTCTTTCGGTTCTACACACCAGAGATGACATTAATGTCACTGAAACAGTGTCGCTGTTTGGGAAACATAACCACTGCATAGAAACAAGCTACACACTGTTCAGTCGCCCATCTGTGAAACCTAAATCAAAACACAAGGGGCAAGTAACATCACTTAAGAATGACTGCTCTCTTTTTTCGCGCTTGTAAATATATCTTCCCAAACCGCACACGGAAATCGCGATCAATTTTTCACCCATGAGAATCAAGCTGCCCCTCCGTCACTCTCTTTGAGAGGCAAGCTGCGGCTTGGTACAAAGGCAGACATCATTCATTGTTATAAACGTTAATTTCTTGGATGATGAAGCCATTGTGCAGATGCTGAATCCCAGAACAGCAACGTTCCAAGATTATGCTCACATGGTGTTTACACCATATCTATCTTCTCAGCTAGATATAGCCAATCGTCTGACGTTATCTGCGATGTGTACAAGCCAGATAGTTTGAAAAGCACAGCTAGGGAGAAGAGAGGCAAAGGGGTCCGAAGTCAAGCACTCCCAGTAACACAGTTATTCTCCAAAACGTGAAAGACCTCCTGCGTGTGGACGGAAATAAAACTGAACTATTATTATTGGCACAACACGTGACGAGAATCAAACCAAGAAAGGTTCAACCACACGCGCAACTTTGGAAGGGAATGTGTTGTGTTCCGTTGTTAATACTGATCTGAGAAACCTGGTCCCCTGCTCCCACGAGGAAGTTAATTCCCGTCTATGCTCTTACATGTGGCTGATGGTGTTATTATTAAGGCAGGATACAGGAAAGTGTGTTCTGGATATAGCTCACTATAACAATATGAAACTCAATGAGCTATATACCTGTCCATGCTTCTTTGGATACTTTGGATTGTATTTCATGCATTTAGAGGGTGCAACATTCTTTCGTCGGGGGGGGGGGATGCAAGAAAAAAACTTGGGTCACATGGCGGTCATACCCAGAAGCTACGTGAGCATTTGAAGACCTCTTCTTCCTGCAAGATGGGATCAGTGACCAAACAATGTCAACCCTGGAACGATTTGTGGTGCTTCTCTTTTATCGAACAAGTGACATCACAAAGGTCAATGATTGTAGAAAACATATTGTTAACACGGAAGTCCAGAATACTTGAGAATTTACCACCTACGAAGGCAGCACTACAGCAGCATGTAAAAGGCGTCACTTTTCAATCCTCTGCTAGACAGAGGCACTGACTGGTTATCCCAAGCTTCCAAGCCCCGAAAACTGGGGTTAGAAAAAATAATCTGACACAGGGTGGCAATCATTCTGGACGAAATTGCCAGAAGCATCACATGCATGCTATGAAATAATTTGTTGCAGGTGCTTGAAAGGCTGTTGTAAAAAAATGAAATGAATCGGGCTTTAGGCCACCTTTGTGCACATATAGGCTAAACTGGGCCAGGAGAACCTCCTGAGGATGGTGAGATGATTGAGATGACACTGTCCTCCAGACACAGGATTCGAAATTCGAGCCCTGGCGGTCTGAGGCCGAGCACGCTACCTCTCGGTCACGGAGGCTCCCCACAATACTAACTTTCACACGTGGATGTGGAAGAAACAATTTTGTTTCTTTCAAACTGCCGAGACCGGGAACCGAACCCCGGACTTGAAAGGCTGTTGTGGCCGGCGCAAATGCAAAAAAGCCGAGATGAAATGCACTGCTCTCTGTGGCTGTGATGGTGACGGCACTAACTGAAAATACTAATAATAAGAGATATGCAGAATGATTATAATAATAATTTGCAATAATTTGTTGGTATAACAGATCTGTATTTCTTCCATCACTACTTACTCCGCTTGAAGTAGATATAACATATTTTAGCACCAAGAAAGGTCATTGACATTCAAGGTAATTTACTTTCAAGGTCAATAGGTGTAAAACCTTTACTTATATAATTTATAACTTGAGTGTTTCTTAATTTATGATGACACATGGTGCGAAATAGCAAATTTTAGATGTCCGTATTCAATGACCCATGACGGTCAACAAAGGTCAAATTCCAGGTGGCTCCACGTCTGAAAATAAACTTCAAGGTATGTAGAACCCATAAAAAATTCCATGCTTTTATCATAAAATGCACACAACCTTCAAATTTGATAGGTTATCCGCTGTACTATTTTGTCTGTCAAAAAATTAATTCACAAAATGAAGAAACTTATGTGAGTGGCGGAATTGTCTGCTGTCGGCCAGAGAAAGAATTGACCAAGTAAATGTTACTTACGTTGAGTCGGAACTGTCTTCTGTCGGTCAAACAAATGACAAAAGGAAGAAACTTACATTAGTGTCGGAATTATCTGCTGTCGACAGAGAATTGACCATATAGTCAACTTCTATAACAGTCGGAATTGTCTTCTGTCGGCCAGAGGATTGACACAATGAAATAATTCATCAAATTATAGTAGGCTAACATATGCTAGAGTCTTCTGTCGGATTTAGAGAAGAAATAACACGTAGTTTATTTAGGAACTATATATATATCGTCTTGTCATTTGGAAAAAAACCAGGTAGACTTGTACGTATGGGCCATTCGAAGCTGTCGGATAACATTCTATATTTGGTGCATGATTTGGAGTTGATGAATTTATCTGTCATGTTTTTAGATAAAAATGACCTTTATTTAACCTTCAAATTCAAAATGGTTACCGGCAACACACAAATAAAAGCGTGTTTTATGCATCTGAACTATATATATACTATAAAAAACAGCACTTGTTTAATGGTAATCCAAAACATAGACAGGACAATACGACCGATTAGGCTACAATGCATTCGAAACTCTGCTTAAGCACAGTATATTCTAACATGCTTTGGCGCGCTTAATATTTAGAAAGACGTCATTATTTTAATTGTAAATATGTCAAATGACGTCCATCTTGGATTTTAAGATAAAATATAGGTCAGATGAAAAACAAACATCAGGAATGTGTGTTTCGGCCACCAAGTCATACAAAAACATAGCTTTAGCAATCTCGAGCCAAAAATGTACCCTGATGCCATCGTAAGGTTAGGCCATGCCGGGTAACAAAAAATATGAATATTTTACATTTTGATAGCCATTTTGTTTTTTGCTCGAATAAAGATGAATGTCGCGGCCATTTTGAATTTGTTTATGTGAATTTACTCGCCAGTACCATTTATGTCTGGGTTCAGTAAGCTACTACAATTAAATCATATTATCGTTAACATGTTTAACGGTATACTTATAGTAACAGTAAATATATGAAAAACGCTATTTAAAAGTCAAATAAAGGTTACTTCGGTCTAACACTAGTAAAAAAAATATGTAATAACAAACTTGCAGAAATCATAAATTATGTTTTCATGTGCTATAAACCATATTTGTTTTGTTGTTTATTTTAATTATTGCATAATAAAAAATCATGCTTGAGCGTATGTGGAGAGACGATTACTTATTCTACTGCAATGTGTGATATATCATTAGAACGGGAACTTAATTTTCTGTCACTATGGTATAGCGCAAATGCAGATCGGTTAATCAGAACATCGATGACGGACGTTTGCGTAACCCTACCCCCTTATTTTGGACAGGTTCGGGGGTACCCCCACATAAGCGGTCAAATCACCCATGTGGCTAAATTTCGAGCTGTTAACATCAAACTATGTTTTCTGGACACCTCAAGGGTTATAAAAATGTAAGTTACAAAAGTTAATTAATTCTATGCTTGTGGACCATTTTCTCCTGTCATACTATAATGTGGCTTTCAGCAAGGAAACAGATTGGAACAGATTGCAATATGTTGCTATAGATTCGAATGTGTGGAAATCAGATGAATCATCTGTTCCCATAGATTGGAATTTGTGGGAATATATTGGAATTTCTTCTCACTGCTTGGAGATTGGAATCTGTGGACAGAGATTTAAACTAATCTGTAGCCACTGTTCGAAAGGTTTTCTAATAAACTCTGTACCATCACTTTTAAAGCCTTGCTTTTTCACCAACCTACATGTCTTTTTACTTATTTAGTCCCACTTCAAAAGTCAAAACCGCACAGATTCTCCAACACAAAAATGTTAACTGTTCCACGTTATCAAAATGGGGGTCAATGGCTTTTGCAGTTGCAGCTCCCTCCACCTGGAATTCAGTGCCGGTTAATTTGAGAACTGCGGGTACAGTCACCTTACTTAAAAAAACTGAAAACTTTTCTTTTCGATCCGACTCCCCCCCCCCTAAAAATTCCTCGGAAATTCGGCGCCCAGTTGAGGACTTAAGCTTTGCCTGTTGACATTTAGCTGATTTCGATTTGGATTATGCGCCTCTGAGCTCGTATCTCCGAGGATTTATGGAAGTTATCTATGGAACTATGGAAGTTACCTAATTGATTGAATTGATTAAAGGAAAAATAAAGGCTGATTAAGACGGTATGGTAATTCATAGCTCATAGATTTCTCAACTATAGTCAGCTGGTTTTTGCACGGAGTAACAGCTAAATAGAGAGGGACATATACTACAATGACAGTTTTACTAACCGATTAACTAAGCTTCTTGTCTAGTGTATTCCTCGTCTCAACTGACACCTTCGTCTGCTGTGTATTAGAGCAGCCCCTTGGGATGACATCAATTTACTTCCGCACTGAAGTAGTGTATCCCACGGATCATGTTTTCATTTTTTTCAGAATTTTGATCTTTTTACAAATATTTTTAATCAACATTTCTATGAAACCAAAAGTAACCCAAACAAACTATTTGTATACCTGAAGGACGATTAAATGTTTTCACAGCATTGGGCCACATGCTGATAGCATCGGCCCAGCGTTGGGTAGACAATCAGTGCTGCAGGTGTGTCCTCCCGTGTCCTGACTATGAGACACCAATTAGCGGCGACTGCTCTGATCTTACCGTCTGATACGTGGGAATATGTGATGGAAGGTGCTCAATATTGCTGACTTGTTTTGTTTACATGGCAATATAAGACCTGGAAATACAACTATTTCACTCTTTTTCGGTGCTTTAAAATTGTTTTTTGACTTTTTCGTATTTTTAGGCTATATAGCTTCATATAAATTAAATTTTCAAAATTGACAACATTGAAAATGTCTCATTCCAAGGAGTTCCTTTAACTGTTCTTCAAATTAAGTATTAGGACATGTATAAGTATTAAAGGTGATCTATCACCCCTTAAATGGTAAGACTTATTATGTCCTTATATGGGGTGATTGGCTATCATGTGACCCTCTCAGTGGCAACTTTGATTTATTTTTCACATATTTATTCATACTATACAAGGGGTGATAGATCACCTTTAAGGCATTTATGACACGCCACATATCACATGTGATCCATGGACGCTTATAATTGCATTGCGCTTAATAGTCGATCTACATTCTATTTTGCCATGCTGTGCATTGCACAATGCACGATGCACAATGCATGATGCGAAATTCACAAAATACCTACAACAAAGATGAGTGTTGAGCTTTGACATTTAGCAAATCACACCAGCAATGTGAACAGGCCACATCACTACAAGGTTTATTGTGGATAGAAATCTCACATTGGTAGGCCTACATACGGCATGTTGCGAATTCATCAGATACTTCCTCACTATGACACACTACGAACCCTTTCATTCCCTGAGAACAATCTGCTGGCTGTAAGCACAGGATGGTAAAGCAATGTTTTACTGCTTAACAACTGTTGCAAGCGGTGGGGAACCTCAACATATCACTGAACGACGGTTTCGGTGATCTATGCGGATAAGATAAATTTCTCAACTCCAAATCAAACCGGAAATTGTTCATTCCTTCAAAAACAAAAATAGAAGAGATGTGGTTTTCGTGGTCGTTTTTTGCTTTGCAAATTTTAAGGTAAAGGACACTAAATATTGAGCGTTAGTTATTCGAGAAATTAGAAATCAGCTCACCTATAGATTATGTAAAAAAAAACCACCTAAAGCTGAGTAAAGCTCAATGATTCAGATTTCAGCCCAGGCTAAATACACACATTTTCATAAAAGGCTGCAATATTCTTACATTAAAACAATGTATATAACATTTATTAATCTAAATACCATTGAGTGCTAAACAAATAAATATCTGGGTTGAGAAACCTAGACCACATGGAGATATAGCCAATAATAATTATATGTTTGTTTAGGTCGTTTTCATTGACCATGTTGACTAGTTTGTTTTGTTATTGATTTTTATGGTTTTGAAAAAACGATGTTCCAACATATGTGGAGAGATAACTGTTTACTCCACTGCATTATATCATTGTAACGGAATCCAATTTTCATCTGTAGATTGATATACTAGATCAGCAACCACAGAAATTACGCAACCCTCGTCCCTAGGGTTGGGGGTCTCATTGACCACCAGAATATATCAATAATCACCAGAACCGCATACAGCATGACGTTACAGTTACAGTTACACCAATATAATTTGATTTTACTTTTTTCACGAAACATTGTACATTTTGGTAATATAAGGATTTTTAGCCAATACTGTTAGTATAATTGCTGTTTCATTTGTTGTAAATATTTAGGAAAAAGTCTGTAGCGTATTTACTATTATCACTCCATCCGCATTTGTTTCCATTTTTGATCTGGTAATCCATGAAATTAATATATAATAACAGTTTACTTAGCTTTTTACGAAAACACAGATTTGAGTTTCATAAATCGCCAGACAGTACAAACTACCATAAAAATACTACTTCCGTGTCAGATAAATTCTCGTCAGGTGTGCTTACTTTACACTCTGGAATTAAATGAGCATTTCACCTGTGTGTTTTAGGTGTTTATTTACATCGCACTCAGGAATTGTCCTAGCTCTGAGATATTACAGTTACGTTATGACCTGGTTTGGTAAAATCTCTCTAGAGGTCAATTATTTTTTTTATTTTTTAACAACATGTACGCAGCTTAAAGTTCATGCAGTTTGTAAACGTTGTAATTTCAACTGACATAATTTAATAGATGTAGAAGCAGTCAGTGACAGAATATGATTCAAATGAATAGATTAGTATGCAGTGCTCAAAAGTCACTGTGCTGTAATTTTTTGTAGTGACGTTATTGTGTGTTGTCTGCTACATAACTAGTGCTGATACCAGAGAGACATCTGGTGAATATCATGTTTGTTGTATTGTATACAGCTTTTTGTTTGCCGCTTGGTTGATAATGCTACCAGGATGACATCTGGTGAATAATATTAATATAATAGAATATAATAGATAATTATTTGCATCTGTTTACAAGAACAACCAATTTAGCAAAAAAAAACATTTGAGAGACAGAACAGTATAGATTACTATTAACATGATTAAACAAATAACAAGGCACACAATGACAAAACAATGTCAATAGCTAAAAAAAAGTCTTTAAATATATAGTAACTCTGAAACAACATGGTTTTACAGAGGTCCTCTGTTGGCTAGGTACGTGGTCATAAATTGTGGTATATATTTTACAATGTCCAGATCATTTGCTTTCAAAACATTTCTTCTATGGGATTTTAGGTCTGTGGTATTTGTTTTTTCTAGTTGTAGACTGTCTGCACTAATTCTTAGTTTTGGTAATTTGTTTATGGCTTTATAATTTTTAAATACAGTAGAACCTCGCTAAACAGACCACCCCAGTTGTCCCATTAGCGAGGTGGTCCCCTAAATGAAATTGTAAATTTTACCATATAATATATGAACATATTCATTATATAAGTACATTACGTGTACAATTAACTATGTGCAGCATATAAGAGATAAAACACACAAACCAAACACATACAATAACAAAAATAATTATTTAAATAGCACTACAAATAATTATTGAAATTAAATAAAACATGTATCTTACAGTAAATAAATCATTTATTGAAGTTTGTCGCAGCTTGCATCCTGCCTCTACAGCAGCAACACGCAAACCTGGACGGTGTCTGTCTTTTAGTCAGAAAGCCCGTTAGTCAGAAGGCCCATTAGTCAGAAAATTACCTTATCAGAATCATCTTATTCTTGAACAACCTATGACCAATTATTTGTCTTTCGTTATGTACTTGTGCTAGGAACAACGTCTGACACTTCCATAGGGACTGCGTTAATAATAGGCTACTCATTATGTTTTGAACCTAATGTTGCTGACGTAATTGCCAGCTTTAACTGAATGAAAAATACCCATAATAATTGGATCAAGTGGTTATTGCCAAGATTCCTGTAAATAACAGTAAATGTTCTACATATAGGAACAAGATAGTATAATAGTAATAATTGCATATCGTATGCAGCAATGTACACTCCATATCTTTGAATAGTTTGGAACAATGTAAATATGAACAAGCAATATGATCAACATACTGCTTCAAACGCGAGTACCTGCTAAAAGATTAATTTGAGATTCAAATTTTGCGCTGATTTTAATTTATAGCACGGTAATAATATATACTGCAATCATATTATATAATTGGACAAACAATGTACTATTATTCTGAGCAAAATGATACATTTATCAACGCTTGACATAAATTAAGTAGATGGCTACAAACTCAACACCAGTGGGGTTTTCTCATGACACACTTTTCACATCTATAGATATCATTTTTATGACAAATAAGTCAGTAATGACTTGTTTATGTCAATAAAATATATGTCTGTCTGTATGGAGGTGAAAAAATTAATGCGCACTCATTGCTGAAAATAACCCAACCAATCAACCAACCAGTCATCAGTAATGCTTGTTTTTAATATAAATGTACGAACAGTGAACTTATTAACAACATATAGTCGAAAGTATATGCATATTGTCATACAGACGCACCATTTGATCTCCATTGGGTTCTGCAGGTTTCACTCTCAGTTGTGCAATTTGTTTGTGTATACTTTTTCACATTATAATTTTCATGACTATCGTTCTCACTCAAAATATTTATTAAACTACCGAATTTTGAATGATTCCATGAACATTTTTTTGTATCTTTGAATGGTTATTTTATGCACAACTCTCAACATTTTTTAATCAATAGCTGGACAACAAACGTTTCAATCAAAGTAATATAGCCCCCCCCCCCCACTCCACATGCCCAGATATAAAATGGAGTGTCCCCTAGCATTGTTCATTGCCCAGTGAACAAATTCTGACTAAAGGGCCTTCTGACAAAAAAGCCCAACTGATTTTCTGACTAACGGGCCTTCTGACTAACGGGCCTTCTGACTAACGGACCTTCTGACTAATGGGCCTTCTGACCAACGGGCCTTCTGACTAGCGGGCTTTCTGACTAGCGGGCCTTCTAACTAACGGGCCTTCTGGCTAAAAGGCTGTCATCTAGCCACCACTTGAACAGTCATCTTGAACAGTCATCGACTTTTCATATTTCTTGTATAATCGTGGTTTAGTATATACTTTGTACGTCACTTAGCCAGCAGAATTTGAAATAGTATGAGACGTCAATTTGAATAAGAAATCATTCTTTAACATCTGACAGTTAGGATCTGAAATAAAAAATGTACGATGGAGCATATAGGCCTACTCGGACTTACAAGCGACACGTTAATAGCCCACGACCTAAATGAGTAGCACTGCCGTGTTCATCGATGTAGAGATGGCACAATGGCTTGAGACTCAAATTAAAGACGGGCGACCTACATAAACATATCGACATCTCAGTTTCTAAAGAAACAGAACAATTAATCCTTTTTTTTAATTACTTAGTGGTTACAGCCCGGTTACAACCCGATGAAATTAACGAGGATTTAAAACATAACTTCTTTGAGACCTGAACTAGTATGCGGCGCGAATTCGGACCTATTTAAATTACAGAAAGAACTCATTCAACAAAACATTCAAGAAGCGAGATACACGATCTTATTTAAACTGCAACAATACGCTAACATAACATTGGAACAACGCGCGGCATAAAGTAAAGTTTTTACAGCGGCAGCCCAGGCGGCTATACATACATACCCTTAATGTATGAAAACGATAGATAATATTATCATATATTAAAGTCATGGGAATTGTTAATCCGGAGTAAACAACTGAAAGGAAGTTGTTCAACCACATTTTTTCCCCACAATTTTTCGAACGTTAAATTATGAACCTTTGCACTACTATAATGAAAAATATAATTATATATTATGAGCCAGGTCACCATGGAATTCTTTTTTGGAACTACATGTACCAATATTTAGAAGCCACGCTAATCCAGCAACTGAAGCGGGTCTAGCGGATTGAAATATTCGAAATCTAACGCATTCAATTATTTAGAACAAGCTAATTTTCGTACTCACATGACTCATGATCGAGGCGTTATGTAATAAAAGAAATGTATCATGCTGACCATTCAGAGACGCCCAAAATCGAAATACTTATTTCGATAGAGCACCACAACAATACAAGAGATGGACCATAGATTGCTAGACTCGCATGCCAGCTTTTCACACGCCACTTCTATTAACGGGGTCAGTTCGTTATTCCGACAGGTCTATGTTCCGACAGGTCTATATTCCGACAGGTCTATATTCCGACAGTTCGATAGTCCGACAGGCCGTTATTCCGACAGGTTGATATTCCGACAGGTCGTTATTCCGACAGGTCGTTATTCCGACAGGTTGATATTCCGACAGGTCGTTATTCCGACAGGTCGTTATTCCGACAGGTTGTTATTCCGACAGGTCGTTATTCCGACAGGTCGATATTCCGACAGGTCGTTATTCCGACAGGTCGTTATTCCGACAGGTCGATATTCCGACAGGTCGTTATTCCGACAGGTCGTTATTCCGACAGGTCCTTGAGGTAATGAGGATTAACCTCTTTATAATATTGTCTACACTCAGAATTCACTTTAACGAAACAAACACGGGATAGGGGCCCATGCCTATTACCATGATTACTATAATTATTGTTATTTTACAACGAGATTCATGATGTAACGTTTTTAGAAACGCAATAATCCCACAGAAACGCATGTAGGCAACATGTACTTATAGCTAGCTAAACCGTTAATTTAACGTCTTCAAACCACGTTAGCCAGCCATGTTTTCTCTCCACGAAACAGAAATTATTCTGCGTGGGGCATTAAACGAAAACATTTCTTAACTAACATAAAATAACAAATAACGCACTTATTATTTGTTGAATTGCTAAATTGCAGCCGTTAGGACAGTATGGAGGTCGCTAAATAATATTTTGCGCAATGTACTAGTTGGTAATTGTATGATTTAATGTATTTATTTATTTATCTATTATAATATACATAAATAATATATAATAATTGTACAAATATGCAATTGCAAATAAAATTGTGTACACTATGATATCAACTACGGGTGGCCAATACAACCTTACTATGTTTGATATCCAAAATACAATTGACGTACATTATAATTACACTTAAAATTAAATTAAAAATGCAAATGATAAAAAACAAAACAAAGGATCAAGTAATAACATAAATAAAAATCGCCAATTTTGCGTTACAAAAAAATATTGCAAATACTTTGTTAGGGGGCGACCATTAAAATAGAAGGGGGGCTGGATTTGTTGTTGAGATTTTTATTTTATTTCAATAAACTACGTTTTTTTTCTATGCTGGCTATATATGAGTAAATATTTCCCCCCTAGAAGTCTGGATGATTTTTTTTTCCTATTCCGCGTTTCTGCTGGTGTTATCAGCCGGCTGCCTACACGTGTTTTTATTCCACGGGTTAATCCCAGAGCAAATGGAAGTTGTATGTATGAAATAGATGACTGAGCGAAGCGATAGTGATTTTTTTTTTCAAAACAATGTGATTAAATTATTAATTATTTCTACACTCTGTCGGTAAGGATTTTTTCAAAAAATGTAATTATTCATTTTCAGGCTGTTCACAGATATGTTTTTATTTTAGCCTTTCGAAGGATGAAAATTATTTATTTACCAAAAAGCCCCCTCCAGCAATTTTATTGGGCGTCCCCTCACAATATCATCAAGTTTTCGCTGCATTTTATCAAGACTTTATTACATTAAATATCAAAACTTTGCTACAAGGATCATCAAGACTGCTACAGACCATACAGGCCGGGCTATTAGTAAAAATAGCAACAAAAAAGACTCTAGAAAGCGAAATCTATAAAATAAATACAAGTATACTTTTAAATAATTTAATATATATACGGAACATCTAAGCCTACAGAATAGAAAACTCCATTTAGCCTACTGGACCCAGATGCGCACTTTTGTTCAATTTGCGTGGCAGTCATTTTGAATATTTAATTATAGGTTATGTTATAGGTTGGCTTTAAGCCCAACAAATAGTCTGAACGTATCCATATATCATAGTTGTAAAAAATGTGGGTTAAATCCCCTCTATAGGGCTTATAAGGTCTACTGCGCTAAAAAATACGCCAAATGGCTCCCAGAAATTGAGGGCGGAGAAGGTTAACCGTTTCGGTGCGAGCAGATGCCGTGGAGGTATTTCCATTCATTTTAGCTGATATTTGAGTCACCAATGCCAGTTTCAAATGAGCAATAAATGTCAAAGAGTGATAGGGCCTACAACACTTAAAATAGTCAAACAACATTATAAATTTCCATAGATAACCCTGTATCAGAGGCACTCTCTTCTTCAATGCTATTACTCACGACAGTTGTTAATCCTCTTTTTCGCTATTATTTTTATGTCGGAATATAGAACTGTCGGAATATAGACCTGTCGGAATATAGACCTGTCGGAATATAGACCTGTCGGAATATAGACCTGTCGGAATATAGACCTGTTTGACGGACTATTGACCTGTCGGAATATAGACCTGTCGGAATATCGACCTGTTTGTCGGAATATCGACCTGTCGTACTAACGACCTGTCGGAATAGCGACCTGTCGGGATAAAGACCTGTCGGAATAAAGACCTGTCGGAATAACGACCTGGATTAACGATATATAGATATAGACATCACGTCAGCGATTATTACTAAAAATAATTATTATCATGTTTTTTTGTCGTATTACTTTTTTTCAAACTCTCCCAAGCAGCAAAAACAGGTCATTGAAGAGGGAAAATCGTCGGCTACATAGAGTTTACTCTACAATTTAACTTGGATTTGTGGTGAAATCACTCTCAGCGCCCTTCTGGTATAACCAACGACCCTAGTAGTGTATCTCGTCCCTCTTTGGGGGAGGGTGGGGGACCGGTTCCCGGACTCGGCGGTTTGAAAGAAACAAAAATGTTTCTTCCCCATCCACTTGTGAAAGTCAGTATTGTAGGGAGCCTCCGTGACCGAGAGGTAGCGTGCTCGGCCTCAGACCGCCAGGGCTCAAATTTCGAATCCTTTGTCTGGAGGACAGTGTCATCTCAATCATCTCACCATCCTCAGGAGGTTCTCCTGGCCCAGTTTAGCCTATATGTGCACAAAGGTGGCCTAAAGCCCGATTAATTTCATTTCCTCTTTGGGTGGATTTGGAGTCGAGTGTACAGCAAGTGACGCTCTACTATTTACCAATACTCAGTGGTAAAGTGTCCATGACTGTTGACAGGCAGACCGTCAGCAGGATATAGATTCAGTGGTGCCTGCAGCATTGATTATCCTACATTCAGTCAACCATGCACCTGTATACCGCTAATCCACACCTGAGAGCATGAATAATACGAGGGCTGTGTTTATCATTGACTGTATTCACGCTTGCTTCTGAATATTAATATATATTTAGTGAGGAGAAATAATGATCACTATACATTTGGAAACTTATAATACTTATTTCGCCCTTATCGACACACAGACTATATATCGAGAGGAGCACTAATAATCACATGATGTAATCTGACAGCCTTTAGCATGTTTAGTATATCTACATGTACCACTCACCCAGACAATGTAAGTATTACCGAAGAAACATTAATTAAAACACACCACTACATTACTTTCTTTTTTAGACCACGACATGCTAAGCCGGGAATGGAGAGTTATTGTTGATCAAGTACAGATTAATTATCATGGCAGGCCTATGTTATTATATTCAGTCAGGTGTGACGAGCTGTTGATTATGAGGGATCCTCATTATGGTTGGATGTGTTTTAAGTCAGTTAAAACTTTCGGGGTTCCACATTCTTAGATGTGACAAAGGTTTCGGCCTTCGGCCTCGACCTCTTTCACAGCTAAGAATGTAGAGCTCCTCGGACTTTATCCTATACATAAAAAATGAAATGAAATGAATCGGGCTTCAGGCCACCTTTGTGCACATATAGGCTAAACTGGGCCAGGAGAACCTCCTGAGGATGGTGAGATGATTGAGATGACACTGTCCTCCAGACACAAGATTCGAAATTCGAGTCCTGGCGGTCTGAGGCCGAGCACGCTACCTCTCGGTCACGGAGGCTCCCCACAATACTAACTTTCACACGTGGATGGGGAAGAAACATTTTTGTTTCTTTCAAACCGCCGAGACCGGGAACCGAACCCCGGCGTAAAAGGCAGCGGTGCTAACCACTACCCTAGGGCCCCCGCCCTATCCTATACATAAACCAGTTCGTTCATTCGCTTGATTCACCCTCTATAGACCTGTCATGCGTGATACTCTTTTAACATGGTCTCCTGCTTTCGAATGAGCCGTCAACAAGTTTTCGCATGCATGTCTGCCTGTCTGCCAGCCTGCCTGCCAGCCTGCCTTCTTTCGTTCGTTGTTTAGTTCGTACGTGAAGTCGTTGGTTTGTCAGTTAGTTAGCTCGGTCATTCTTAAATTTGTATATTCCTTATTTAAAAATCACAATTCTATCGTTAGCATAAGAAGTGAATTATTGTCTCTTTTGTGATAAAATCAATTCAGATGTCGATAACTTCAATTGAGTTAATATTATCAACCATAAAAGCTTAGAGTGTTTTCTACTGATATGACAATAAAAGGACACATATATACTGCATGTTTACTTTATATTATTAAAAATATTTATTATTTATGTAATGAAGCATTATTATTATATTCTTAATTTATGTGGTAGGTACTTATTAAAAAACATGCTCAGATTCTGTTTCTATCAAGCATAGTCTACAGTTTTTAATAATATAAAATTATATTTGACCAGCTTGAACTATCATAGCATTCTACTATAATAGCTCTATTGTCTTTGAATTTTAAACATTTTCGCATATGAATATTTAATGAATATATGTACCATCACAGGTTTGTTGTCAAAAAAATAAATAGACATGACTGAATATTTTGCACGAGATGGGCCTGCGAGAAAAAATTGGAAAAAATGGGTAAGATTATTTTTCTATTTTCATAATCTGTAGATTTAATTAAATGCACTTTGTTTATGTGTACTCTGTTTTGAGAGTAGCATTTCATTTTATATACTTTTGTTGATTTACCATGTTCACTCTTTAACCGCCAAACTACTGAATTTGAATTTCACCCACTTGAAGTTGTGTCTCGCTGACGCGATCCACAACTTCAAGTGAGTGAAAATTATTCAGATTTGACAAAATGGAGGACAACTATTTTCAAATCTTGCAGATTGATATCACGTTTTATTTTAACCCTTTAACCGCCAAATTCTTCAATTTGAATTTTTACCCACTTGAAATTGTGTCTCGCTGACGCGATCCACAACTTCAAGTGAGTGAAAATCATTCAGATTTGACAAAATGAAGGACAACTATTTACAAATCTTGCAGATTGATATCACGTTTTATTTTAAACATGTTTAACCCTTTCAAGCCTGAATTTACCATTGCCATCTTCATCCACTACAAGTCGAGAATTGCGGTAGCAATTCTCGACTTGATGTGGTTAAAAAATAAAGAAAATTACAACGTATTGGTAAACCAGTTTCATGGAAATTTTCGTGCTAAAACTCTTAGTTATAATGAAATTAAGTATGTTTTCAGGGATGTAAAATGATGCTTTAATGCATCGTGAGGACTTAAAGGGTTAATAGCTGATGTGCGATGTGCTAAATTAAATAATGCAGACAACACGAATATAATCGGTAACGGCGGGTTACTGGTTAACCTTATAACGCACTCCTATGACATACACGCATTATGATGTCTTGGGGCAATTATGGTAATCTACCGATAATTAAATACCAGCGAGCTGAAGGTTGGTTAGCTTGATCCGTCACGTGACAGAAAGTGCCACAGTCAAATCAGAAGAAGAGTAGATTTATGCCTGCAATAAAAAGTTAGCATAATTCTCAGATTATGTGTATGTAACGTCGATAATTATGGTGATAATATACGATTCCACAAAAAGAACGATTTATCTATAGTTGTATCTCAATAATTGACATTATTAAAGATGGCAATTCTCAAAAACTAGCACATAAGAATTGTACAAATAATTCAAGTACGCTACTTATAAACATTATTATATCTTTTATCTTAAAAGGAAGGTGTTGATCTTGGTGTTGACTTTTATAATGATATCATTAGGATTTTCTGCACGAGAGCTCAGGAAAGCTACATTATCTTTGAAGAGTTCATATTTCCACATAAAACCAGGTAGGCCTGATTTGGTGTATGCCATGTTTCATCTGATTTTAATGTATGTTAGTGTGTAGCACAGCTAAATTCAATAGTCTACTATGTGATGGTGAAGGGCAGGGGGCCCTAGGGCAGTGGTAATAGCAACGCTGTCTTTCACGCTAGAGTTCGGGGTTCGTTTCCCGGTCTCGGCGGCTTGAAAGCAACAAAAATGTCTCTTCCCCATCCTCTCGTAGAACTCAGTATTGTGGGGAGCCTCAGTGACCGAAAGGTAGCGTGCTCGACTTAATACCTAAAGACTTTGAATTCCGTATTCTGTGTCTGAAGGGCATTGTCATCTCACTCATCACACCATCCTCAGGAGGCTCTGCTGGCCTAAATTAGCCTGTATGTGCCCAAATGTGGCCAAAAGCCCGATTCATTTCATTTTTATGTGATGATTAAAATAGCATATACCAAATAAATATATAAGTGGTGTTGTAGACAATTATTCGTCGCCTCGGAGCTAAAGGATCCTATCTGCCACTCTAACGAGTGTCAGATAGGATCCTTTAGCTCCGGGGCGACGAATTATGCAGCAGCACATACAGGCTAAACTAGATCAGCGTAATCCCTGGTGAGGTGAATCTTTAAAGCGCTGAATTATTTTTTATAAAACATGGAGAGTAAAGGGGTTTTTTCAATTTGAAATCATTATAAATGTCTTGGGCGGGGGCCCTAGGGTAGTGGTTAGCACCGCTGCCTTTCACGCCAGAGTTCGGGGTTCGGTTCCCGGTCTCGGCGGTTTCAAAGAAACAAAAATGTTTCTTCCCCATCCACGTGTGAAAGTCAGTATTGTGGGGAGCCTCCGTGACCGAGAGGTAGCGTGCTCGGCCTCAGACCGCCAGGGCTCGAATTTCGAATCCTGTGTCTGGAGGACAGTGTCATCTCAATCATCTCACCATCCTCAGGAGGTTCTCCTGGCCCAGTTTAGCCTATATGTGCACAAAGGTGGCCTAAAGCCCGATTCATTTCATTTCATTTTATAAATGTCTTAGTTAGCTCTTTCGGATTCATTTGAATACCTATGGTATATTCTATGACAGTTATAAATATGTTCACTCTTGCAGTGTGGGGATCGACTTTAGACGTCAGAATCTGACGTCTACAGGCGTCATATTCTGACGTCTAAAGTCAATCCCCGCGCTGTAAGAGTTAATCAGATGACATTATCATCATCTTCCAGTATATATTACCTCAGCCCCAGCCGTTTGATCAAACTCTAAACTAAAATGATTGGGCCTAGATAGCATTTTACATAAGTGAAGCCCCAACATGAGTTATGTGCTTCCCATAGACATGGCTGGATACTTTAATATCAAGCACACGTACATAATATAACATTATATAATCTCACCTTATATAAAAGATAAGTTTTATTTCAAGTCGCACAGAGTAAATCCATAACATTAATTATATTGAGCTAGTACAAGCGATGTAAAGACATGTAAAATAAACAAATAGGATAACAGCCAAAATAAGCAGGCTGGCTGTCAGGAAGTTAGCATGAAAGGTAATAAAGTGAATAAGGGTTATATAGAAAAATATTTATACTGTATATGAGAACATAAAGTCTATGGCTAAAAGTTACATTTTGGCATATAGAAGTACATTAAAGATTATGTAAGAACACGTATACTGTATATGAGAAAATTAACTATATGATTACAAGTTGCGTAAAATATTTGACATTTATTATTAATTAAATAGCTATATCACATCATTTTGTCAAGGGACCTACATCTATTATACGTTCAATTAAATAGAAATATATGCTTGCAGGCCATCTGTTATACATTTGGCGTTTAAGCTCGATCACAATCTATGGTAATAGCTGCCACTAAAGTACAATTAACGTCACGTTAATAAATCATATTTTTATTGTCTCCAGTCGAAGCACCAAGAGAGCTGCTAGCGATTGACGTAGTCTGTGAGCGAATAAATACCGGATATTACGTTATATCACCTCCAGAGAAAGCTGTCAACAGTACTCTAAGGGGTGTAGTAGATCATTACCATAAGGTGGTTTACTGTGATATTCCTAAAGTCAGCACTACAAGCTGGGTGAAGATGTTACATAATTTGGCACGACATGAAAAGACAGACAGAAAAGAATGGTTTGCTCGTCATCCATATCCATGGAACTTCTTACTCAAAGGTGATCGCTACAGGTATTAACTAAAGTACGGCATTATTCCCAGGAACCACATCCATGCTAAATATATCAAAGATCAAGTTATATGCCTTTTTACAAAATATTGAACATTTTGTATGTGGCTTTGCAGCATGCATAGAATATTAAGTAATTACGTAGTATAATGTACAGTTTACTATAGACTATATAAATACTTATTTTTCAGGTGCCGTTTTTGTATTCATGGCTTACAAATTTAATCCTTTAAGCCATCACGATGCATTAATGCCTCACTTTACATCCCTGAAAACGGACTAAATTTTCCTACAACAAAAAGTTTTAAAACGAAAATTTCCATAAAACTGGTTTACCAATACATGACAATTTTCTTTAATTTTTAAACCACATCAAATTATCTACATCCGTCTTGTAGTGGATGAAGATGTGTATTATTATATGTTTACAGGGATTTATCTCGCCTGGGTTTTAACCGTTTGACAATCAATAGTGACGCACATCGTGAAAAAGAAGATGGTTTACCAGATCCCAGAGAGGAATATTACAAGTTTGCTGTTGTCAGGCATCCTTTAGAAAGATTAGCTTCAGCCTATTTAGATAAAGTGGTGGGACCAAAGCGAGACAACAAAGCTCTTCATGAAATAGAGGTGAGAAATTGGAACGTTTAAATATAACTCACCTAGATCTTGTTGTCGCATTGTTGCACCCCATAATATTTGTAATATTTTTTAGCAGAAAATTGAAGTGAGCTTTTATAGAAAATTGGGGGTATTTTAATAAAACTCTTTATTTTAGTTAGGTGGGAATAACGGCACAAATGCAGACACCAATGTGAATAAAAATAAACTACCAGGGTGCCAATCTTTAATATGTAGCATTTTAATATAATTTCGCAGAATGTGGACGGTTTCCTAACTAAGTTGCTGATCCAGACTTTGAAGTATCTTTCATGGAGCTCGACTTTATATTTGTTTAGGCTTTATAATGTTTATATGCATGTTGTTGTAAACACATTTTGTAAATCTGTTTTATCTCTGTGTACAGCTGTAATGCAATGATACAATTTAATATTGTTTCCAGTATTGAAATATCTAGCACTGGTATGATAAAGTCAGTTCTCTTAATTTGACAATGTTGAGATTATTGTGGCAAAAATGACAGATGTTTTTTATAAATGCTTCGAGCTCTGTATGTTTTCACTTACATACACATATACCGCGTAAATATCCCTGGTTTGGTGGACAATGTAGGCTGGAAATTGTATTTTGTATAGATCCTTAAGAAATGTAAATAAATTAAAATCTACTTAGACAAGCTGGAATACCCCCGAAAAAAGGAGAAATATAAAAATAAAATACGTAGAAAGAAATATATACTTTGACAAAATAGCAAATGACCTAAAGACAGCTATTGCAAATTCAAAACAGGCTTGTTTTCGGAAAGGTTACACGACAATTGATAATATAATTATTTTACATTTTTTCGTACATAAGTAGTTAAGGGATAATAAGAAAATATATTTAGTGTTCCTATATTTTCGTAAAGCATTCTGTTGATAGACTCTGTTGATAGACTCTGTTGATAGAGAAGCAGTTTGCAGATACTTAGAAACATGGAGTGACGGGTACAATTTTATACATGATCAAATGCATTTACAGCAACATGATGTTGAAAGATAATAGATCAAAAACTTTGTCGGGAAATATTTAAATGGATTTGGGATCAAGAAGATAACTTTAATTCTCTCTGGCATTATCCTGTTGATGACGAGCTGGGACGGACATATTTACTGCCGAGACACGAAGCCTTTTTTCATTAAATGACAATCCATTACTATTTACATCACGCAATTAAAAGTGGAAATTGTGATGCTATTGAAGAATTAAGTAGATAAATTTATACACTGTATAGGAATTGTATTATAATGTGATATAAACATTTTCCAGGGACGTAGCTAACAATTTACGCAAAGACGCATGCGTCACAGCGTCCCCCCCCCCCCCTCCAGACACATGTGCTGCTTCAGAAGGCTCCCTTCTCTCCCCTAAACCCTATCCATCTATCATTGTGCATCCAGGGTATTTTACACCTGGCTAATCCCCTGTTTTTTTTAACGAGACGATGACCTAACAAATAAACTCTCATAGTCATGGTCTAGAAAACATGATACGTTGATCCAGTGCTGGCATGATGGTGGGCCAGCGTCGTAGACGATGGGCCAACATTATACCAGCACTGGGTCAACGTATCGTGTTTGCTGAAATGGACACACACATGAAATATAATCATAGATATATAGATAGATAAATATTTTTTTGACGACGGTAAGTCTATGCAGACTCATGCGTCATTAAAATGAACATATATGTACATGACTATATACAACAGGATTAGCTCGGTAAAATCACATATGCATGCTAAGTTACCTTAAAATCAAACTAAATTAAATACTAAAACAAGCACAGGTTGAATACAATATGCATCAGAATTTTTTTAAATAACCTACAGGTAAACAGCATTGTCATGATATTTTTAAGATTCCCGCACTAAAACCAGAGATAAAATAGCTATTGCATATAGCAAAAAAAAAACCTCTGGAAAGCGTAGAAACCGAGTAATTACATAATGAGTCAGAGTATGTAAAAAGAATTACATGATGAGTGAGAGTATGTATAAAGAAGAAAAGAATAATATTAGTTACATTTAACACGTTTTAAAAACAATCTAAAAAATGCATTGACTGACGTTAGCTCGAAACACCAAAAACACGTACGCTAGATTCAATGTGCAATGATCACTGATGACGAAACCAGTTATAGCAAAAAACTGAACCAGAGTTACTGTCGCAGCCTCCCCGATAACAGATTCTACTAAACCGGTCTAAGCAATTTATCGCACATGAATATTCTAGTAATAAAAGAAAATGAACATATATATTACTCCAGAAAATACAAACTATCATTTGACACAAGTGACTAAGCCTAGTCTACAGCTAAGGCTAAAGATCATTTTGATTAGAACTGTTTCCAATAACAATATACATGTATGTGGTGAACAATACTAGTACAATAATGACGTGGTGGTTTGTCTTCTACCAACACATCGAGTATCAGAACCCTACGCCCCAACCGTTTTATAAAGCGGAGGTACGCGACACGTTTAAGGTTTGAAAACAGCTATAGGTGTATTTTGCTAAGCATATTACTAATGGTCGATGTGTAGATGACATAATATATGTAAATTTGTCGTCGTTTGAGAGCGAGTCAAATTCAGTGTTGTGTAGTTTGCTTTCGGCAAGTAAACTAACGCTCGTTTTCTGTGGAGCGAAGTAAGAGCAAGTAATTAAAAAGAAAATTTCGTCGTCAACAGAGTTTGATGTATTATCGATTATCTCTAATTATTCCAGTATGAAATTTTGTTTTCACAGACCTATTACAAGGAAAAGATGGAATCGATCTCATTCGAATCATTTCTTAAATACGCAGTGAGTCTTTTTCCTATAATATTTTAATTTAATTATGCATAACATAATGAATTTCAAGTCACATATTTCGTTTTATGGCGACATGTGTCATTACGATGGCAATCAAGCGTGTGTATGTAATGTGCTCTCATTTGTTTCAGGCACAACCAGATGCACATATCCAAAACATTCACTTTAGGACATATCAGGTAAGTAGTGTCTGGAAAATGGTTGAATATGAAATTAATTGAACCGTATCACATCCTAATCAAGGCGATAGTTGTCATGCTAACCCCTAGAACACTGAGCTATTCAATTTAAATTTTCAGTCACTTGAAGTTGCGTCTCGCTTCCGCGATCCACAACTTCAGGTGACAGAAAATATGTGTGATTTGCGACATTTAATCCCTAAGATATATCAGTGTTATAGGATTGAAAGCGTATTTTACTTTCAACAACTGATTATATACTCACATAATGTCTGCTGTAGTCGACATCAGTGTTCCAAGGGTTAATAACCTTTGATCACATAATAATATTTTAGCAGGGTATCACACCGTAATCTAAGGAATTATTGATAATATATTATTTTTTCTTCTCATCTAGACCACTTGTGAGCCTTGCAGCATGAAATACGACTATATTGCACGTCTTGAAACTTTACAGACGGATCTAATGAACATTTTACCACACCTTGATGCTGTTAAATATTCTAACATATTTCCTGCTATTAAACTGCATACAACTGGTGACAATAGATATGCGAGTATGTACAAAACTTTATCTGATTCTGTGCTGCAGCCTATATTTGATAAATATAAAGCCGATGCTGACATGTTCGGTTATAAATTTGATGAATACAGAAATAAAAAAATTAATATTTTTCTCTAATAATCTGTTGTGTGTTGTTTCTGAATCAGCTATAAATCAAGTTACTCAAATGTGGTAATTTATACGCTCGTGTGTGACAATACCTTGCTAATCACAAAAAAAAACATTGTTTGCGCATGGGTGTATACAGCTTTTTGAAGGGAGATTCGACTGTCCCGTGTGTGATGACTAGATTATTTCTCAATACCCGCTGCACGCAGCGTGACGGACACGGCGGAAGGTCCGAGGGGGGGGGGAGGGGGGTGTGGTTGTTGGATCCCCGAAAATGTATATTTTTAGATGTTAAAGGCCTAAATGGTGGGATCTGGGAGAGGAAGGGTCCAACAGTTACAAAATTGACAGTTTTTCTCATAAATCATTGTGCCTATATTTTGGAAATCTTGCACAGTTTGAAATGGTGGACGTATATGTCATGTAGGGCCTATCTAAATCCGTTTATATTTACAAACGAACCCGTTGATGTTTTTAGTAAAACGATTTGGTTGTGACTTCTAGCGCAGCACTATAGTACGGGTATAAAAGTCACGTTTTGATCATCATTAAACAGCAAAAGAGTACGCCCAACAAGTAACAAGTAATTTATTCTGATGATCTTCTTTAGTAGAAGATAAGACAGAGTTGCGAGAAAGGCGTCAACTCCTGATAGAATATATACAAGGTCATCTCTAAAATTTACAAATAGCCAACTGTTTAAGCTTTTCGCTCTTTATCCGTTTAAAAAGTTCTTGGAGTTAAATAGTTAAAGGGTTTACATACTTTTTTGCACCTATTTATTTTGTACGTTCTTCTTTGAAATCAACACAGCAAAGTAAATAGTTCAATTCATCTCCCATATCTGGACACCAGCCCCGATTGGCAAGCGCTGATTTCGGCATCTATACTTTGAAAAATATCTTCACTGGTAAATCAATTAAAGGGCCCCCTTGGGATGAGACATTTTCAATGTTGTCAATTTTGAAAATTTAATTTATATGAAGCTATATAGCCTACTGATCTTAACTAAAAATACGAAAAAGTCAAAAAACAATTTTAAAGCACCGAAAAAGAGTGAAATAGTTGTATTTCCAGGTCGTATATTGCCATGTAAACAAAACAAGTCAGCGATATTCAGCACTTTAGATCACATATTCCCACGTATCAGACGGTAAGATCAAACCAGTCGCCGCTAATTGGTGTCTCATAGTCAGGGCACTGGACGACACACCCACAGCAGTGATTGTCTACCCAACGCTGGGCCGATGCCATCAGCATGTGGCCCAATGCTGTGAGAACATTCAATCGTCCTTCAGGTATACAAATAGTTTGTTTGGGTCACTTCTGGATTCATAGAAATGTTGATTAAAAATATTTGGGAAAATAGGAAAATTCTGAAAAAAAAAAACATGATCCGTGGGATACACTACTTCAGTACGGAATTTGAAACGAAAATTGATGTCATCCCAAGGGGCTGCTTAAAATAATTTTCATAAACAAACGTTGTATTAATGATACGATATATAGTACATTTCCCTCCTAGTTTAGCAGATAAGGTAACCTATTGTGCATTTTATGATTAAAGCAAGAAATTTCTACCACTTGTAGAACATATCCTAAGGGTCATCTTTAGATGTGGAGGTAAACTTGATTTGACCTCTGATGACCTCTAGATGTCATTGACCTCGAAAGGTCGAAATATTCATTCGCTAAGCAAAAAAGTAGTGAAAATTGTATATTACAATGTCTATGATTTGTATCTGTGTCCCAAAATTGTGTCGAATACTCAAAGAGACTGTTTAGAATAATAAACATAACACCAAGGTCATGTTAAGGTCACACCAAGGTCATTGACAGAAAAATAGTTAAAATGTCAACTTTTTATCAATTTCCACACTGTTATTGTGCAGTCATATATTACAAAGGACTGGTTTTGACATAGTCTTCGTCCTATGTAATTTCCACACACATTTTAGGATATTAAGGGCAGTATCAGGGCTATCTCCTGGGTATTCCACTGGCTGCATCCTCAATATTTAGTTGAACGGGCCAAATTACAATAATGCAGCTTTGTAAAACATTAGCTTGGGCTCCCATAGCACAATATTGATAAATAATTGGGTTATGAAGTTTTATGGGGTGGGGTTGTGTTTTCCTGGAGAACCATCCAAAAGCAATTTGAAGGTCATGTCAAGGTCATTTCAAAGTCAAACTGGCAAAACCTGTTTTTTTTGTAATTTTTTGAAGATACCGGATATTAGAATTAATTTCTAGGCTACATCATTTTCAGAAAGCTCGGCAAAATATCGATGTCATAACTGCCACATTTTTCGATAAATTAAGACCCTTTCACCATGATATATATAAAACCGATTATTTCATCGTTCGGTATTCAATTCATACTCAACAGACTGCATTATTTTCTCTTAGGACATTGCCTTTTCCATGACTTGTCGGCAATAGTTGCATTATAACTAGACTAAACCTTTCACAGCCATCAAATAGGATATATATTAGCTACTTTGCACATCTACTTCCGCTTTAACGGTCTAGTATTCCTCTTTAACGGTCTAGTATTTCGTTATAGCGGTACAGTGTTTCGTTATAAGGGTTTACTAATCCGCTATAACGAGCTACTGTTCCGTTATAATGGTCTAGTATTTCGTTATAACGACATACTAATCCATTATAACAGTCTACTATTTCGTTATAACGGTCTAGTATTTTGTTATGACGGTCTACTGATCCGTTAAAACGGCCTACTAATCCGTTATAACGGTCTACTATCCCGCTATAAGAGTCTAGCATTTCGTTATAACGGTCTGATACTCCGTTATAACGGTCTACTACTCCGCTATAGCGGTTCATTATTGCGCTATATAGCGATCTATTATTAAGTTATAGCTGGCTAGTATTTCGCTATAACTAGAGTTCTGCTATAACGGTCTACTAATCTGGTATAACGATCCACTAATACGCTACAATTATAGAACATTAAAGCGAAATAGTAGACCGCTATCAAGGTCTAGTAGAACACTATAGCGGAATAGTAAACAGTTATAACGGATTAGTTCATACATGTAGTCATAACTAAATACTAGACCGTCATAACGACATAAAAGACCGCTATCACGAAATACTAGACCGGTATAACGGGATAGTAGATGCTATAAAAAATTGGTAGAACGTTATAACAAAATACTAGACCATTATAACGGATTGGAAAGAAATTGCATTTCCGTAGATAACCTTGTTTTGGTTGATATAGTTTTTTTCTCTTTGAATTATCCATGTCTGTTGTTATCTGTTATATTTATAACGGTCTACTATTCCGTTATAACGGTCTATTAATCAGTTGTGATAGATTAAACAATTTATAGCAAAATACTACACCGCTATAACGAATTAGTAAACTGCTATAACGGATTAGTAGACTGCTATACCGAGCTACTGGACCGTTATAACGAAATGCCAGAACGTTGTAACGAAATACGAGACCGCTATCACGAAATACTAGACCGTTTTAACGGATTAGTAGACCGTTATAACGTATAAGAAGACCGTTATAACGGATTAGTAGGCCGTTATAACGGGATAATAGACCATTATAGCCGATTAGTAGACCGTTATAACGAAATACTAACGTCATAACAAAAAACTTAACCGTCATAGCGAAATACTATCCCGTTATAACGGAATAGTAGACGGTTATAGCGAAATACTAGACCGTTATAACGGAATGGTAGACTACTATAACAAAATACTATACCGTTATAACGGGGAAGTAAGCCGTTATAGCGGATTAGTAGACCGTTATAACGTGATACGAGACCGTCATAACAAAATACTAGACCGTTATAACGGGTTAGTAGACCGTTATAATGAAATAGTAGACCGTTATAACGGAATACTTAAACGTTATAACGGAAGACTTGACCGTTAATAGTAGACCGTTATGACGGATCATTAGACCGTTATAACGGATAAGAAGACCGTTATAACGGATTAGTAAACCGTTATAACGTGATACGCGACCGTCATAACGAAATACAAGACCGCTATAACGGGATAGTAGACCGTAATTACGGATTAGTATACCGTTATAACGTATAAGAAGACCGTTATAACGGATTAGTAGGCCGTTATAACGGGATAATAGACCGTTATAGCCAATTAGTAGACCGTTATAACGAAATACTAACGTCATAACAGAAAACTTAACCGTCATAAACGAAATACTATCCCGTTATAACGGAATAGTAGACGGTTATAGCGAAATACTAGACCGTTATAACGGAATGGTAGACTACTATAACAAAATACTAGCCCGTTATAACGGGGAAGTAAGCCGTTATAACGGATTAGTAGACCGTTATAACGTGATACGAGACCGTCATAACAAAATACTAGACCGTTATAACGGGTTAGTAGACCGTTATAATGAAATAGTAGACCGTTATAACGGAATACTTGAACGTTATAACGGAAGACTTGACCATTAATAGTAGACCGTTATAACGGATCAATAGACCGTTATAGCGGATAAGAAGACCGTTATAACGGATTAGTAAACCGTTATAACGTGATACTCGACCGTCATAGCGAAATACTAGACCGTTATAACGGGATAGTAGACCGTAATAACGGATTAGTAGACCGTTATAACATATTATTAAACATATGTGTTGTTACCGGTCATGCAAATATCACTTATTATGAACGTAGCCAAAGTATTATCAAGCTTAAGGCAGCTTATCATCATGCAATTATTGGTTTAATCACGTGACCGTCTATTAATAAATAATAATACACGACTAGGCTTAACCTTACAAAAACTACATAGCACCTAGAGGATTCAATCTCCTTTCTCAGAGTTTATTTATGCTATAATTTTGGGAAAACTGAAAGGATTAACTCACGGTTTATTCTTTAATCTTGTTTCTTGTGACATAATCACTGTCTAAGAACACATTTTGACGACAGATTTTACCATAAGTGCCTTAATTATGTGGATCTCTACACTTATTTCCTTTGTAAAAAATGAAACACATTATATGTTCATTTGTCTGCATGTGCACGTTTTGGTGCTGATACATGAAGTCGGCCATTTGTTTTAGAAAAAAATAAATGTTTTTAAATATATTAAATTTGATATTTTCCATTCAAATCACCACAACATGTCCTTCTCCAATATGAGAATGGGCTTGAGTGTGATATATGTCATCTAACTTGTCACTGCTCTTACTAAAAAAAAAAATGGATTTCGGTGAATTATTTCAGCGATCGTGCTTAGCGATCGTTTAGCGAATGTATTAATGCTCTCCCAAGGAATGCAAGGCGAATGCTCAGCAAATGGTCAGCTACTGTTCGCTGAGCATGTACTAGTAAGGCGAACACCCAGTAAATGGGCCTCTCATCTATTTTAAACATTTTGATATTATCTTTTAAAATTTAGGCACTTCTTGTCTCTGTACATGATGACCCAAAATACAACGTGATCATCATACAGGACATTATTAGCCTGCGTGATATCTTGATGTAATGTAAAGGCTTTGACTTGTACAGTAATTTCCACATCTGATTTGTTTGTATAGATATAAAAAGATTACTTGTAATTATAAGCACATACCTGCATGCAGTTTTTATGCTTTGAAAAGTCAAATATGATCTCCATGTTTAGTTCAACCTATTTGCCATGGTTATACTTCAAGCTGACCCCATATTACTTTATAAATGTGTCTAATTAAGCTAATCGTGTGAAACTACACCATTTTCATTAGATAGCTGCCTGAGTCTGAGAGGATATGTTTGAAGATAACTTCTCAATCTGAAAGAGTGTCCCAGAATTCATTGCTCATATCTGCACTGCAGTTACATATAAGCCAATCAGATTGCAGATATATGTAAAGCTGAGGATGCAATAATGCATCCTCCTGGCATCCCTTGCATCCAGTGCATGAAGTCATCTATCTTGAGCTAACCAGGTGCCTGTGAAATAACCTACCACCAGCAGATCCATAGCATGATACAGCAGGATGGAAAGAAAAGAATGCAGTTCCACAGAATCCACAATGCATGCCTTGCATCCAGTATGAAAATGTCTGCATGCATGCTGCATCCATTTTGCATCACCTGCATCCTTGGGTAAATGTGTTGTATCCTCTCTGCATGTCACTTGCATCCCTGCATCTCAGGGTGCAAAATTGCATTCTTTTTGCATCCCTTTTGCATCCACTGCATCCACAGTGTTGCAACTCCCTGCATCCTTTATTTTTGGTGGCATCCACATTTCATCCACTATGCATCTCATGCATGCCCATTGCATCTTCAATACATGCTCAATGTATCCAATTTAGGGATGCAACTTTGACTTGGGAACTGCAAACAGGTGTTTGATAATTTCGGTTTCAAAACCAACAGCTACAGTGTCAGCCATATTCGATTGTCTATGGATAGTGGTTGGGTGATGGACCATACTCTCAGACACGGTGGTGCTGTAGGATTTGACATGGCACTTGAGAAGTGTTACAATAAACCTGCTAAGGTTACCTGCTAAGGTTGCAGGAGGTAGCATTGGGATGACCAGACAGAAAGAGGCAGTAGCTTTGTCGGATCTCTTGAAACACGAGAAAGATCTTCATTTGGCGCAGTTGCTGGAGTGGTGTAAACTGGGTGATAAAGACGACAGTGAATTGAGCCTACATCATGAGTTTAATCCAAGTTCAAGAAAGATAGGATATGATCGTGCAAGAACACTTTTGGATTACTATTAACAATCCATTTACTACTCATATGACTGTTAACAACATATCTACTGGAGCTGAAATACACCAAAATATTGTTGACGGATTAATTCACTGTCTTGAAATCGGTGAAAAAAGTCATCAAGATTTTGTGCAGATGAGATTTCAAAGTAAAGAAAAAAACCTACACGACACAATACCTACTAACCGCAAGACTGTTTTTGCAAAGCATTTTCGTACTCAGCCCAGAGTTAAGAAATCGACCGCAACAAAAGATGCAGGAGAGATCATTAGGTACATTGACTATGCCAGGGAAAGAGGATACAGCATGCTCCTGGCATCCCTTGCATCCAGTGCATGAAGTCATCTATCTTGAGCTAACCAGGTGCCTGTGACATAACCTCCCACCAGCAGATCCATAGCATGATACAGTAGGGTGGAAAGAAAAGAATGCAGTTCCACAGAATGAGTAAGAATTGACCAGCACATCCCAATTCCTTACAACTGAAAGTAAAGATGGTATCAAATTGAAAAAACCCTGATAAAGCCGCATTATCCAGAGAGCTTGTTAATCAACTTACACAGGAAAAACGGAATGTACAGTGTAGTGCTGAGATGACAGTAGTAGATTTCATGTCACTTGTACGTAAATTACCGATGAAAAAGGTGGGTCTCGACACATTGGAAGATATAGCAGAGTGTCTTTCCAACATAATTCTTGGTACAAGCTCTGAGTCCACAAGAATAGACATTTTTTTGATGTTTACCAAAAAAATTTGTGGATGTAGCAAAGGCAGAAAATGTAGGAATCCACATAATTAGATCACCAGCCTTGTAGTTACAATTTTAAAAATGTATAATAGATAATAAAGATAAGAAATTATTTTAGCGATTGTTTTTTATGTTAAATTCCGTTTTTTCGAAATACTTTGAAAACCATCAATTTTGTAATATCAAAATGTATTACTGACCCCCCATAATGTGGCAATTGTGCAAATTTTGAGGGGTCACACACGACCTTCTAGGTCCAATAGTTTAGAAAATACAATGCCGCCTGCCATGTGTAATTCGCCCAAGGGGGGGGGGGGTATTTTACATATTTCGGTGTCTATGAAAAATGCGTTACCAACCAAACAATGTTCAATGGCCTCCAATTACTGGATTTCTGAAGAGTTTAGGCGTGGACATAAAAGTGCATACAAAACCACTATCAGCCACTCTAGTAAAAGCCAAGGTAATGAAAAAAAAGATAAAGTGCTTATGTCCTGTGAAGATATATAACAACTAAACCGTGACAATACACATGTAAACATAGATTGAGATCGTCACCAAACATTTTTGGCCATGACCTAGTTCACCCCCAGTGATGAGTGTAGCGCCTCGATTTCAGGTTTCAGTCTTCTGTCCCAATATTCCCAAAATGTGCTTACAAGCGACGTAAATAAATATTTTCACAACATCTAATTTTAATCCTAGCAAAAAGAACGCCATATCAGCTGTATTTATTTAATTATATCAAAATATAAATTGTCTACCAGAAAGTTGAAATCTAAACTGGGGCGAAATGAGCTAAATGGTGAAATACACTTCCATTTGATTGTGTAAATTGCCTTTAAAACTTTACATCACCATCACCGTCCTAGGGAGCATGGGTTTGGCCTATTACAGGAGAGCCTTGAGTTAGTCAACGCTATCCACGAACAGTCCAGTCATTTTACGGTAGAAAAACACAAATCCACCACAAATTGCTAAGGTTTTTATTTTTACCAAACGGTTCAGAATCATCAATAGAGAAACAGAAGAGACAAAAAGGAAAATCTGCAAAGGATTAGTAAGAATAGAGGCAGCAACTGATGTGATAAAAGATCTTCGATTGAAAAAGCTCCATGATTAGACGGGCTAACAGCCGAATTTTACAAAGAGTTTTGTTCTGATTTAGGACATTTTGTTAGTTCTGTTTTTAATGAAGCTTTCTTAAAATCAGAGCTCTGCCCATCAGCGAGAGAAGCTGTCAATAAAATTTCTGTCTGTCTGTCTGTGATGTCACTAATACATAAAACAGGAGAACGCGAAAACATAGACAACTACAGGCCAATAAATTTGATTAACACAGATTACACAATTCTGACATTTACTATGTTTAAAGCAGCCCCTTGGGATGACATCAATTTTCGTTTTTAGTTTTGTAGTGAAGTAGTGTATCCCCCAGATCATGATTTTATTTTTTTCAGAGTGTTCAGCTTTTTAAAAATATTTCTTAATAATATTTCTATGAAACTGCTTAAAACCCAAACAAACTTTTTGTATACCTAAACACATGCTGAAGGACGATTGAATGCTCCTACAGCACTGGGCCACATGTTGATGCCGTCGGCCCAGCGTTGGGCAGACAATCAGTGTTGCAGGTGTATCACCTCATGCCCTGACTATAAGACACCAATTAGATACCAATTAGCGGCGATTGCTTTCATCTCCTCAGCCAAGACGTGGGAATATGTTTTGTGAAGTGCTGTATATTGCTGACTTGTTTTGTTTACATGGCAATATACGACCTGGAAATATAACTATTTCACTCTTTTTCTGTGCTTTAAAACTGTTTTTTTAATTTTTTTATTATTTTTAGTTCAGATCAGTAGGCTATATAGCTTCATATGAGTTAAATTTTCAAAATTGACAACATTGAAAATGTCTCATCCCAAGGGGTCTCTTTAAACGTATGCAAAAGTTGCTTTGTCTTGTTATGGTGACGACAAGACTGTGTGTATCAAAAGCAGACATATAACCAAAATATTAGACTTCTGTGTAATATAACAGAAAGCAATAACATAAAAACGGCCTAGTTTATCTTAGTAGTACAGGTTCTGGCAATTAATAAGAGAAAAAAAATATTCATGAATTACATAAGCCAAAATACAAAAATTGTCAATATGCAGATTATTGTACGGTGTTCTTGAAAAACAAAGAAAACATCAAAGAATTGCTTGAAGAAATAAAATATTTTACTGATGCGGCTTGTTTAAAACAGAAACAAGACTATAAGCAAACACGACTTTAGGCATAGACTTAACAGAAGCAGATGAACAGACTGATTATTATTGCCTAGTAGTAAATGTTACTTCAAAACCTGTAAAATGCTTAGGTATATGGGTAAAATAAATAATTGGGATAAGTTTACATAAAATTAGTGTCCCCAGGACTTAAAAGGTCCGCATTTTGAATTAAATATAAAAATAATAAACATAAATGGTTCAACTTCACGTTGAAGCATTATTATTTAATAATGTTTAGATTATTTGTAAAAATATATATATATATATATGGTTTTATAAGAGTTCTATGACATGGGAACGTGGGAAATGACATGTCCCCAGAAAAAATTCCACTATTTGAAACTTCACTGTAGGATAGAAATACACAATATAATTCTAATAATCACTTGGCTAGACATTGTTCACTTAATAATTACATGGCTAGACATTGTTCACTTAAACTAATCAATGATCAAAATTCGACGTAAAATTGATATCGATATATATAATTTTGATGAATATACATGTCCCCACATTTGCACTCTACTCCGTTACCATCATTGTAACATGCCACATCAAGTGAATAATCATGAACTAAAATTATATCAAGTGTAGTTTGACACACTGAAGGGCCTTATTCCAGTTTTTCACCTTGAAAGAATTAATATTGTTGAGTGACAAGTTATTCGAAACAGGTATTACCAAAACGTTAGAAAATATGTTTTTGTTTTTACTACTCCGTCCCAAGCATTGTGGGTCTAAAAACCAGTTGGTTTTATGCTTGCATGCCTAGAACTGTTGCTATGGGGACTATTTCCACCCCTATGATATATCTTTGAATTATTGCCCATATATTTTCATGAATCTCAAGAATACCTTTAATTTTACTACTCCGTTCCACTCTACTCCTTTACCAAGAAAAGGAACGGAGTAGTAAATTGCCACATTTTATGGGTTTTACAGTCATAATGATTTATGATAATATAGTCTTTTAAAACATGGCTCGTTGTCCCCGTATAAATAGAGCAACCATTTAGGATCGATGTTATGATAAGAGAATATACAGTTTATATTTATGTCGAGCCAAACATTTGGTAACGGAGTTGAGTATTTTTTGGCTTGGTAACGGAGTTGAAATACGATTTTTTGTTTATTACTCCAAATTTGAGCAGTTTTGAGATACGATTGTTTAGTATTATGCTTCAATAAGGATATCACGTTTAAAAGTGTGATGTCAAGCTGAACAAAGTAACATCATCTTTGAAATGGTTTGGATTTGGTAACGGAGTAGTAAGTGGAATGTTGCAACTTTTTTTAAATGACGTTTTTGAAGCGAAATTTTTTTTTTCTAGCGCAGCCAGTGATTTTTTTATGCTCAATTGGCATCAGTGCACCAAGCCCATCAAGTGGTTTTCTACCTCTTTGATGGTCACCTCACTGCCATTTTTGATGCTACAAAATTATCCCAATTTTTTGTTTTATGTATATATGTAAAATACTATGCTCGGTAAAATACTATTACAAAAATATTTTTTCTATTACTAAATTTGACTCCTACAAATGGCATAATTAAAAAATTACGACGCTACTGTTCAATTTTATTCGGGGAAAGAGAGAAAAAACGCCATATTTTTCGACATGATATCATATATGGAGGTGTGAACACGATTGACATTTAAACAAATTGTATAGCCTTAAGCCATGGGTACCGCGAATTATTAACAGTCAACAAAATAACTGGTCATTCTAATGTAAACAATATCTGGGATTTTTTTACGATATATCAAAATTAAATTACACTGATTTTTTTGTCTTTGAAAAATTAAATAGCATATCATCATTACATAAAAAGTGTTTTGCAAAGTAAACCAAACTTAGAACGCTTTATCACGAGATGAAATGCTAAAGACCCATATATAGGGAAATAAATTTATTTTCATATTAAAGTGCCTCTATAAATCCTGGATAAAGGCGGCATAATATATGGCGAAGCCATAAAAGTAACACATGGATCCGTAGACAAAAGATATATTTATAACATATTAAGAACAAAAAAAAATACTTAGCTGAGATTTATACTTCAAATAAACATCACAAACATACTTAAATACTATATAGGAAAATATACCTGTTAAAAGACACAAAAACGCGAATCAGAATGAAGAAAATCACCAAATAATTTCGAATTTAAGATGTTCGTCCATATATGAAACTGCACACAAATGCTGTCGAGTTGTCCCTAAAAGTGAAATTAATTGGAAGCGAATATTCGACGACCAGAGTTTGGCATTTTCCATTATTTATCAAAAAGAGGTTAGATATCAAAGAAAACAAACTAGCAGAATTCAATTACAAGGTTTCACACACTATACTACCATGTGGTTTAAATCTTATTATGTGGCGTAATAATGAAACTAAAAAGTGCAATATTTACAATATCTGTGAAAATAGTTTACATTTACTTTACCACTGTGAGATAGCAAACTCCTGTGAAACTCAATGACCTCGACCTCCTTTGTTTTCACCGAGCTAGCTAATATAATGAAGTATGGGGGAGCGTTCTTATATAACCTTGTTTTCACCGAGTGACTTCACCGCGGTTCACAGAATGAAATATGAGAGAGGGGGTGTTATATAACCTTGTTTTCACCGAGTGACGTCACTGCGTTTCAGGGCAAATATTATCGACACTTTTACAGCGAAACATTAGTGTTATTGGTGTCATAATCAGTGGGGTTGGTAAGCCTTTAAAATGGCCAATGTCTTCTGGATACAAGTTTGAAATTTTTCACACAGATAGTTTAGGATATAGTAAATACCATGTCATACGTCCTTTCAACATTTTTCGAGCGGAATACTATTTTTGAGCTATTCCAATAAGGCAGCCATACAAAATCCACGCTCCTCTCTCATTTGCCATATATTCAAAATTGATGACTATTTTATTAAATTTATCGAAGCGTGTATATCATACGCATAATAGAGTAAACATACAATGTCATTTTCAAATATCAAGGTCAATTTACTAATTTTGAACACGAAAACTTGATAATCACTACACTTTTGGCTGTTAGACAGGTGGCAAAATTTTACATTTATCATGCAGGGTGGACAAAATGTTAGGGATTGTCATCCACATTCTTTAACATAGTTAATGACTAGTGAACATATATCAGGCGGTTGACAAACAAAATTTTGCTTTATTTTGATGTCAGAGCAAAATCAAAATGGCCGCCATAGCGAAAAGTTAGTTATTTTTCGTATGATTGAAAACCAATGAAAATAGGACTTTATAATGACTTTTTCTAATTTAATTTACATTAGTATTGACTATAATCTGTACAGATGATTATAAGGTGCAGAATATAATATTTTGAAAATGTATGAATTCTACACTTCGCGTAAAGTTACAAAATCGGAAATTCGCGAATATTCCAACACGCAAAAATTACCAAATCTACAGAATGTTGTTTCTGACTAACTTTGCGACGCAAAATCCATTTCTGGCAACAATACTATAACCTTAGGTGTCTAATGATAAGCATCGGTGATCTTAAAACCCTTATTATTTATTATATGACTTTTAAACACCATACCGAAGTAAAAACTGACCAATAGTTATATCATAGTGAAAATACCACTTCTACAAAAGCGGTCCAATAGTTACATGTGATTTCTCGTTTCTGACCAGCTTTGGGCGCGGAATCCATTTCTGGTATCACTATACACTAATTTTATTCTAGGCATTAGTGACCTTACAAACCTTATTCTATGGCATTCAACCTCGGTATGAAAGTCAGAAATGATCAAAATCGATCATAGGTAAAACACAACTTTTTCATAAGTAGTCTAATAGTTTTGTGATATAATTATGGTTTCCAACTAACTTTGTGACGCTCAACCAATTTCTGGCATCATTAATATTATATTAAGCATCAGTTATCGATAAAAATGAGTAGTCATTTGAAATGGATTTAGTGACTGTTAATCTATTTGTGGACATAAAATATAATTGGAGTCGTCAGGATCTTGCAAACGCAAAATGGGCTTACATAGAATGCAATCGTTTCTTATAGAGTTTCATATCTGGGGAATGCAATACTAATGGCTCTTTATTTACTGAAACAAGATAACATGATAACAATTTGTTCACTCATTTAGTGGCGTGTATAGCCGATGTGTACCATATATACCACGGGAAATTGGGATGTGTCTATGCGGTGACAATCACTGCCATGTCTATACTTCTACTGAGGGAAGGAAACTTTCAAGTCCTCGTCATTTTTTAAAATGAGAAATGGACTATGTAGACTTTTGTTTTCTACCAAACAAATGCTACCATGGCATATCTAGTTCTTGTAGCAAATTATTGATGATTTTTCAAACGGAAATCTCATAATTTACGTGCATTAAGAGTCATTTTATGAGCTCGATTTTGACAGAAGCACTATTTCCAACAAAATGAGACATGTCGTGAATAATACACTGCAGTATTAAGCTTACTATTATATTGAGAAGTTACTGCCTTTTGGGTTTACACCATAGAATAGTGGCGCTGAATAGCCCCTATGTTGAGCGTGCGGGCGTGAACAATAGGCCTTGTATAGAAAACCAATGAGCATATGCTGACCCTATCCCATCCAGCTGTGATATACATGTATACCATCATAACGTTCCCTCGTATCGTGTTCCCCGCCTAGTTGCGAAGCTGTGACGGCATTAAACAAACATTAGGCCCATTCGAGTGGCTGTTTTCGTCGTCGACGTTTTTTACGTTTTGTTATATCTTACTCGATTGGCTGTTTGATTTTTTTCCGTCGTCGACGAGACGAGACGGAAAAATTCACCGTCTGACCTTTTTGACGGAAAAACGTCGACGACGAAAACAGCCACTCGAATGGGCCTATTGATTCAAATTCGTGTGTTTTTCAAAAGCGCTTCCAGCCTTCCAAAAAAGTTACATGTATTTCCCATTGATGAATGGTTACAAATGCATTGATATGACAAACGACATTCTCCACGCCGACATTATTACTACATGTTTAAGGCAATATCTCTTCACTATTGGGGTAAGCCCTACTGAGATGGTTTTTAGCAGTATCACTTTGTTGACCGACTGGCAGCTCACTAGGGAGTCTTTGCATGATGTGTGGCATGGTACTAAACAACTAGTCCACAACAACAACCTAACAGAAGCTGAAGCCTCCACTTTTATTGTAAATATATTTGGCGACATAATGCTTCCTTGTCGGACACCTTCCTCTTGCGAAAATATAGTGTTATCTAATCTGACTTTACATTTTCTCCCTATTTTTTAAATTGTGGTCTTTTGTGGATCAAGAAATATTCCAACTGTTTGCTGATTTTATTACAAAACCTTCACGAATATACGTCTTCAACCTGTGGCGATTTTATCTTTTAGAAACCCGCAGTAGTATATAATAATGATTTATACTGAGACCATATCAACGAAGGTTTCTTGGAATCCGCTGAAGTTGTATGACCGGACTCATGGAGGCTGCATATAGGCTTGTATGGTGGTTGTAGACTAATTGTTTATGTACCATGCCATGCAGTATGCAACAGACGTAACAACTCCCTAGGGAGCTGCTAAGGTGGCATCAAAATTCTTATTACCCCTCTGGAAGCGCTGCCGGAAAACACACAAAGTAGAACCAATGTTGGTTTAATGCTGTCCCAGCGTGGCAAATGAACGGCTCCAACAAGCACAATAAGGGAGAATGTGATGGTACGTGGGCTACATGCCCCTAAAGGTGTGAGCATATTTTGAGCGAGAGATTATCAAGTTTTAATCAATAAAATACTCTTGCATGGTATTGCCTTCCGAACATATGAAACCATAAGAAACCAGTGTTCCATCTTGGATTTAGAAGGGGCACCTATCTTTGGGGGCAACTAGTCATGCCCGCCGGGCACAGGTCTACTGAGACATTTCCAGTACCCCCCTCAACTGAAATTATAATCACCGCCTAGAAGGTAATCAGTTACTTGTGTAAACACCGCCAGTGACGACCACTGTGAACACACACCTCCACTCCATCAGGTGTTAGTTAAATCATAGGTGTGAATGCCAAGTATTATCGTTATGAAGGTGTTTAATCAGTCACAATGACCAGGGTGGGTTTGAGTTGGACGTGACAATAGTTGAAAGGGGCATGGCGTCTATTCAATAGATGATGGGCAACATGACGCCCATGAAGGGCAACGTGGTACTATTGAAGGACAGTATGGCACAGCGCCCTGCTAGAAAGGCTGGATGAAACACTGAGAAACGATTTTATTTATATTTTCATTCTTATATCTATCCACTAGCCAAGTTTGAATTTTATCCACATCAAGTTTGGATTTGAAAGATCTTGTGGACTCCCATTGTAGCCTACTTTTATGCCCTCAAATAGATTCACAGTACACAAATTTACCTAAGATGACACATTACATGTAATGTTTATCGGATAATTGATGTCTAGAATGACATTATTGATACTAGCGCTACAAAGATGGTCACATCACATGTAACTATTGAACTACTAGTAAAAAATGTATTTCACTATAACTTATTGTGATCATGTTTTGACCTTCATGTGGCCTATAATTGTAACTTGAGGTCCAGAAGTGTGCTCCACGCCCCAAAAATATTCAGAAATGACATACCACACTTGATTTTCGGACTACTAGTTAAAAAAATTTTTTTTTAATATCTGCTGGCGGCCATCTTGGATTTTTGCCGTTTTTTTGCCAAACGCGACATAGGATTCATGTGAAATTTTAGGAAAGCGATATATGACTATTTAGGGATACTCATGCCAATTTTCAGCTCTGACACCCACATTTCTACCCAACACCCAGTATTTACGTCTATTTTTCATGAGTTGACGGTGGCCATTTTGAATTTTCAGTGATAAATAAAAATACTCAAAGGTGCCAATCTGGCATGCTTGCTCATATTAATCGAGACATATCATGCATCAATAATCCACAAAAAAGTGTGTATATACCCATTTGCAAGGTTCCACCCACGGCGACCTGACTATACATAAGTTGTCAGGGCTGAAAATGGCCGCCATTTTGTTTTTGCTGTATTTCTGTAATAAACTATTTATTTTTTTTTGTCATCCGCTTAAAATTTGTTTAGTATAGGTAGTAGATAATGGCTGATGTGATTACCAACCCCTAACATTCCGTCCATACAGCACTGCTTATTTGGCCCCGTTTGAGATTTTGCCACCTGTCTATGTTATAATAACTTATAATAACTTATAATATAGATAGTATGCTCACATAATTTGAAACCTACCAGGTCTACCAGCATATTTCTTCTGAATTGCGAAATGTAGCAATATATCATCAATAGCCCAGGACTGTATATAGACTGCTGAAGATGTTTTCCGGATATTTTAAATAAATCAAGCAGCCTTATAACAGATAAAATAAAAACTCATAGTCGAAATTTTTTTTCAGTATATCTTAAATGTTTTCTTGTAAATGCATACAACTCAATATGTTTAATACCAAACTGCCATATATGTTCAAAAATTACTGTTTCGTAATACACGGTGCACTTTGGACGCTGGCCCTCTTTGGCTCACCACAAAAAATTCGACAGCATATCTAAATCTTCGCATAAATTTGCGTACCTACAATAAAATATTAAGGAAGTGTCTATTTACCCCGTCACGGGGTGTGCAAGAAGATTAAAACCCTTATTTAACCCGACAATGACAACCAATCAAAATCGTTCTTTCAATGCCCTGCTATCAATGTTTGTTTTTTGGCGCTCATTCACGGAACTGAATAGCCTACACCAGGACCTTAAATGAACAGGTAAGTTATGCCGCGTGAAAATAAACTTGTACAATGTAAATATAGGCATATTAAACACTTTTATAAATAAAGAAAAATCATCATATTACCATCGGTGTTTTGAAAATGCAAAGAATGACATGAAAATACAATGGTCCACAATTAATAAAATGTTACACAAACAAACTAAAAAAACTAAATTTCCTCACCACTTTGTCATCGACGGTAAACAAATAACTGATCAAAAGGCAATTTCAAATGCATTTAACAATTATTTTGTCAATATCGGATCAAATCTAGCCGCTAACATAAAACTACCCAACTCGAAATCGATCAAGAATTGTTTAAGAAATCCATCCTCCCATAAATTTAATTTGGCATGTACAAATGGAGAAAACATCCTAAAAATTATAGACAGATTGCACCCTAAAAACAGTTGCGGCCCTGATGGAAAATCTGTAAAGTTACTTAAAGAAATCAAGCATGAGATAATTAAGCCAGTCACCTCAATAACCAATCAGTGTATATTGACTGGTGTTTTCCCAGATAAACTAAAAATTGCAAAGGTAATTCCAATCCACAAAAAGGATGACAAAACTCAACTTGAAAACTATAGATCCAATTTCTTTTTTACCAGCTATCTATTTTCGATCAAATGCATGATTATTTTCACACCAACAAATTATATTTTGAAGGCCAATATGGATTTAGAAAAAAAACACTCCACTAAACTAGCAGCCGTAGAAATGATAGACAGGATCACTCAAGAAATTGATAAAAGTAACACCCCACTTAATATTTTTCTAGATTTATCCAAGGCTTTTTATACGCTCGATCACACAATTAGGTTATATAAATTTGAATATTATGGAGTTATTTGTCTGATCGCAAACAATATGTTGAATTTGAAAATGTAAAATCTGATTCAAGTAATATAAAAACCGGCGTACCTCAAGGGTCAATACTTCGTCCTCTTCTATTTGTTATTTATGTAAATGATAGCTCACTAGCAAGTAAAATTTTCACAGCAATAGTATATGCAGATGACACCTCACTTTCGTGCACTCTCAACACTTTTAGATGTAATACAAATGTGAACACCAACAATGAACTCTCGAAAATAAGTGAATGGGTAAAGGTCAACAAGCTGTCACTAAAAAGACAAAATAAGCGGTGATTTTTCACATGCCTCAAAACCAAGTAACGACTCCAAAATTAAAGATTGACGGAACGTCTATAGAGTTCGTAAATAGCTTTAACTACCTTGGCATAACCATAAATAAACATTTGAGCTGACAAGACCATATAAATAGTATTGCAAATAAAATATTCGAATACATCGAAATTATAAATAAACTGAAAAAATATGTATCGCCCAAAACGTTGCTCTTTACGTACAATTATTTTATTCTTAGCAGTTTAAACTATACGATATTGGTTTGGGGTTATAATACTGATAGGCTAATTAAAGAGTAAAAACGGACAGTTAGAGTCATTTACAAGAGCACATTTAATGCACACACATATCCTCTTTTCCAAAACTTACGGATTTAAAAAATAGAAGATCTACCTAAACTAAATGTACTGAAATTTTGTTCTAAGCTAATTCATAAAAACATTCCTCAATACTTTCATACCAACATCATTCTCGCACAGCACTCCCATATACACTCATATCCTGCACGAAATAACAAAAACCTTGTAGCGCCTAAAATACGGCATGACTTTGCAAGGAAATGCATTAGATATAGCATACCACAAATAGTTGACACTACTCCTCTTAGTATTACAGAAAAAATGTATACTCATAGTCTCCACGGTCTTTCCAAATATATTTAAAAATATGCGCTAAATCAGTACAAAACAACATGTAATATAGAAAACTGCTACACCTGTTCATAATAAAACTATTATTACACATCCACAGTTTAATTGATTAGCTAGAGTGTGTAGGCTATATAAGAAGCTTCGCTATAAATTACACGCAAACTGCACGAATGCAAATGAGCATCATTTGGTAATGTCTGAATTACGGTCTTTTGCATTTACAGCGAACCATTACAGTATTTTGTTTATTCAACATATTTCTTGGAATTAGTTATCATGAATGATCAAAATCATTAGTGCTATTGTATTTCTATTGTTTTGTGTTTGATTTTGAATAGTGAGGTTGCTACTTAGTTTTCCCGACTCAGAATTATATGTATGGATATATTGCCTTAATGTATTTTCTGTTATGTTAATGCATATATGTTTGTACATTCTTGGTCAAAAATAAATCTGCCTGTCTGTCTGTCTGTCTGTCTGTCTGTCTGTCTATTTTAGACCATACATGCCACAGTGACTTTGGCATGGAAACAATGTCGAATATACATTGACTGGGAGATATATCATAAATAAGCAGTGAAATACAAGGATTACATGTACATTGTGTTTAAATCATTTATTTTAACTAGATCTTTTATCAAGCTAAAGCATGTGTGTACAACCCCTCTCCTGACATAAAAAATAACCTTAAATGCTGAGCTCTTGGTGTACACTCCACCCCTCTAAATTTCCGGGGAGGTACAAAACATATATGCTACAAATTAGACAACAAATAATACGTCGTTCAGGTGTGATATTCGCTGGATAATCTAATTATGTCAGTGATTAAAGGGACTGGCCCAGGCTAAAATCATCAAAAAAATCGGTGATTTTATTTCGGGTTCTTAATATGACCATATGATGTAAACATGTACATAGACTAGAACTGCAAATTTTTATAATTTTTGTGCTGCGCATTCATCAGTTAGACTAGATATAGAGACGAAATTCCCGCATTTCCTATTTTTGACATGGTTGTCAATAATTACAAATCAGGAATTTTGTCTCTATATCTAGCCTAACTGGTGAATGTGCAGCACAAAAATTATAAAAATTTGCAGTTCTAGTCTATGTACATGTTTACATCATATGGTCATATTAAGAACCCGAAAAAAAATCACCGATTTTTTGATGATTTTAGCGTGGGCCAGTCCCTTTAAGCATGCTCAAGGTGACAAAAAACAATTTAACTTTGTAGAATATAACAAGGCATTACAAGTGAAAGGCCAGAGGCGTTAAATGGAAAGGCAATGGAGGGCGATAAAGAGGCTTTAATCTACGATGAAGAGGCATTTAAGAGCGGTGCGAAGGCATTAAGTGACTAAGGAAATGTGTTACAAAAAGGCAAATAAACATTAAAGGTCGATGAATATGCGTTAAAGGAAATAGGGAGGTGCTACGAAGAGACGTTAAAGTGAGACTTTGTGTTAGAAGGTGGTGGGGAGGCATTAAAGGGCGAAGAAAGCGTTAAATGGCAATGTGAAGGCGTGCAAGGGCGGCAAGGAAGGGTTAAAGGGTAACAGAGAGGCGCTAATGGGCGATGGAAAAGCCTCCACTTGCTAGGAAGAGGCGATAGAAAGGTGTCAAAGGGTAATGGTAAGCCCTAAAATGCCTTAAACTGTGATGGGGAGGCGTAAAAATTCAATAAGTAAGTGTTAAAGGGTGACGGAGAGGGGCTGAATAGCGATGGGAAAGTGTGGAAGGGCGATTGGGAGACGTTAGAGAGAATCTGGGCGTTCCATTGCGACGGTAAAGCGTTCAAGGATGATGGGAAGGAACAAGAACAAGAACATTGTATCCAGTCAAAAATAGCTAATCAACCTTATAACTACAGCTATGATATTAGTATTTTAGTTGAAAATAATATTTTCAGGAATTTGATCATAAAATTGACCTTTTGACCTTGAAGGTCACCTTGAATAAAAACATAATACCATGAAATGATTTGCCAGTCAAAATCACATGATAATGAAGTGTTACACATGTTCTTAGCTTTATTTGTTAAAAATCAAATTTTCGATTACTTGACCTTGAAGTTGACCTTTTGACATTGAAGATGACCTTGATTCATGACAATAATATAAGGAATTGATTTTCTAGTCAAAATTACACGAAGAAAGGTATTATACTTGTCCTTACTTTTATTTGTTGAAAAATCCTATTTTATCTTTAAATTGACCTTTGACCTTGAATTCTGCCCCCCCCCCCCCCCCCTAGTCCCACCGCCATCTTAATTTTTCGACACCACCAGAATGTTATTGTGACTAATCAGTTCCCCAACACTTAAAAACTTGAAATATAAACAAGAATCGTGGTTTAATTGTAAAAATTTTCGGACTATTATGCGTCACATTTTGATAGACTTTTTTTGGTCATTCACTATATCCAGGAAAAGCGTTAAAAAACCTTTTTTTTGGAGGGGGGGCTAGAGTGATTATTTTCATATATCTACCCGTCTATAAGATGCAAAATCCACCAGTTCACAGCGACGACGGCTCGACATATATACGGCTCGACATATATACAGCGGTTTATTATCTGGTGTTTGTATGGTTAGCCTATTATCCAGCAAACACAAAACATTTGTATAGCATGTTCATAATTTAGAATATTCACATCGAACAAACTTTACGAGCTTCCTTATTGTGTCAGGCGTTTCTGAGTGCTTTAAAATCGACATAACTACTGGAATGTGGAATTATATTATAACAGATGATCATAATCGATCATCAGGCACACCCAGGGAGGGACTGCCTGAACTATTATGAATAAACAGAGCACAGTTTGAATACTGACACAGTACTCACCGTGACATTGCGTGAGCCTTCTCGGTAATTCTCGTGTGAAACAAAATGGCGGGTTTTTTTCAAATCTTGCTGATTGATGTCACATTTTATCTTTGCAATGTTTAAAATGTGATACTTAATGTTAATAAAAAACCGAATATATTGTCGGCACAACGTCTTCGACGTTGGTCCAACTCTGTATAACTGTTATACAAATTTTTCGTGGTTACTGGGTATGCACACGTTTCATAACAGTTTTATTGTCTATGATCCTCAACTTGCCCCACCTCACATAGAATGAAATTTATCCTAATGTTTTACATTAAAGGGACTGGCCCAGGCTAAAATCATAAAAAAATCGGTGATTTTATTTCGGGTTCTTAATATGATCATATGATGTAAGCATGTACATAGACTAGAACTGCAAATTTTTATAATTTTTGTGCTGCGCATTCACCAGTTAGACTAGATATAGAGACGAATTTCCTGATTTGTAATTATTGACAACCATGTCAAAAATAAGAAATGCGGGAATTTCGTCTCTATATCTAGTCTAACTGGTAAGTGCGCAGCACAAAAATTATAAAAAATTGCAGTTCTAGTCTATGTACATGCTTACATCATATGGTCATATTAAGAACCGAAATAAAATCACCGATATTTTGATGATTTTAGCCTGGGCCAGTCCCTTTAACCAGGTACATATTACGTACAGTATGTATGAAATAGAAGCGTCCGGCTATCACTAAGTAGTCTATCATAGTAGCGATCATCTTAATTCAAACGTGAAGCCAGATACAACTTTTAACACATTGTGCTACTTTGAGCTACTGTTAGGCCTAACTCCTAAAGTTTGTCGTTGAATCGGAAATTAATATTATATATTGTCCACAAAACGCATGTATATCTCTTGGTCTATGTCAACAACAATCATTTGTCTAAAATATCAGAATACCGGCCGAACAGAAATGCGATTATTTACGTTTAAACTGAAACAGTGGTACTCTTGTTTTGGTATGAGGTTATACCTGCGATATACCACACTATTTTTGAGAGAGTAGGTCACACTGTATAATTTGATAATGTCCGCTACACTGAGTGGGTGAAGCTCGGCATGTTGTTAAGTATAGGATAAAGCCCGAGGAGTTCTACATTTTTAGCTTTGAAAAAGGCCGAGGCCGAATGGTTTTAAATTACTTGAAAACACATACGACCATAATCAAATAATGAAAATCCCCCATAATCAACAGTTCTGTCGCGCCTCGCTGATTATAGTACTATATACAACTGTAGGCCAACCATGATAATTGGTCTGTATTTGATGAACCATGGAGATAGTTACTATCTCCATGGATGAACAATAACTCTCCATTCCCAGCTTAGAATGTCGAGGTCGGACAAAGTGAATAATGTGGTGGTGTGTTTGCACAAGCGTGACACTTCGTAAGTCATCGAAGCATATCACGCCTGCTTGCTACTTGCGGCTCTGTTGACTCGTGATTAGCATGCGAATACACGTATATCATTCAGTCTGTGGGCTATGCAGTGGATGGGTAACATAAAAGCGGACAAACTGTTAATTTTATGTTAGTATGTGTATTGAGAGACATTTTCAGCACGATAGACATTCCAGATGTCATTGAAGAGGTTAAAATTCAGCCACAGCTATAATTTTCCTGTTAATTTCGTCATCAATCACATCCAGGTTACATTGAATTTCTGTACTCCTGAATCGTTTTTAAGAAAACAAGATTCTCAACATGAGCTTTTACATGACTTCACACTGATCAAGCATTAAATGGAGGCGCTGCATGGAGTACTATTTTTTTCAAAGCATGGTATTGTTGTCAATTTTATAATACTACAATTTTATAATAGTATAATGTTGAATCTTAATGGCATATGCTGCGGTGAAAAATCTCAATCCTGATATCCCAATATCCATATATTTAATTCGCTATTCTGACATCATAATGTCATAATCTGACAATCCGATGATACCTACAGAATAATGTATAAGAAAGACATTATAACAAAATTGCATCAGAAATCATCAAATGCTAGCGTCCCGTCTTAGCACAATTGTGTGCGTCTATAAAACATAATTAAACATAGTTTTCGATACTAACTTTACAAGTCGTAAAAAAACAGATTTCCAATATTCTTTAACGATCATGCCGCTGCAAAAAGTTGAACCAATTTCTTAAATTGAACAGAAATTTTGCTTTGGATTTTTAGCTTCTCCCATCACACAAACTCCCATTAACACATTCATTGGCATATGAAACATAAAAAAATTGAAGTATCAATTTGTTTCTCAAAATACACTTTGAATCGACCATGCTGTCTTTGCAGACAAACTGATAGCACTGATAGCTGCAATCGATTGCAGGTCAACAAGAATAATAGAAGAATAGATAATATACTCATATACTTATTAAAATTAAAATCACTCAAAATATAATTTATTGTTTTCTAAAAATTATTAAATTGACTTTAAATCAATCATTCTGTGTACTTAAAGTCAAGCTCATAGCTGCTATCGATTCCTGGTGTATAAAAAGTAGTGATACCCAACATTCGCGAAATAGAGAACAGCTTGACAAAAATTCATTTATCCCTAGCGATCGCTATATTGAAAAGTAGTTTCCGGCAATTTCTCAAAATTGAACAGGGATTTTACTTGGGCTTTTCAGGAGTGCTAGTTGGAACCTATATCTACCATTATAAATCACAAAACCTTTGCTAGCAATTTGTCCAGATTGTCGTGCATTTATTGCCAGAATGGTACTGTTGTATGCTGTTAGTTTAAAACATGTGTCTTGTATATCACAAATATTTTTTTTGTCACGAACAGTGTTCATATACTTTTTGTGTATTTATTGGCCCATAGACTAATTTAGTTGGCTGTCGGTGCTGGTGTTGACCTTTACCATGAAACTAATCATACCGGTAGTGATACCTCATTATATTTGATTCCGCCCCGTTGACCACTGGCGTGCGTATCGTGATAATGCCAGCAAATACTGATAATAATTTATCGATGTCATACACGTGGGCTATGTCATGTGCCGTCACAATGCAAGCAGATATCCCAAACAACAGTAACTGTTTGCTTAGAAAGCGTTGTCTTTGTGTGACAGACTCGTACTACTCTGTTTTATTTTGCACACAATAAACACAAGGCGTTGACCCTAAGCCGGTTTATTGTTGACCCACCGTCCACGACGCTGGGCCAGCATTAAAACAGCATTGGACTCGTGTTTGTTGCGTGTAGAATTTCTGCCATACAGACCGCCATATAGTGCCTGATATATTGTGTTTTCAGATTTGATTGACAGTTGGTCAAAAGATGAAATGCCCTCAGATCACATCGCTATACCTGGTGCACAGGTCTTCACATTTTCAAAAGATCATGGCATTACTCGGAATAGGAATGCTGCTACATATCAGTTTCTTGTTGGGACGAACCCCAGAAATCCAAAATAAGGCATGTCTCCATCGGCAAGAGATTACCACTATAATGCCAGATAAAAGTGAGTAATAAACTTGAGCTGGACAAATAATCAGGGGTATTATGCAGTCACAAACAGAAGATAATGTCAGTAAATTAATCATAGGTGATATCATAAATTAACCATATATGGTTAATTTATGGTGATATTCCGCGATGGTGGCCCTCTTAATGCTGCTGTATGCATTGTAGGAACATTTAAATGATTCTAATGATTATACTTGCATTGTATCTGCATATGTGTAAGATGAATAATGTATGATGCTTCATGTTATAAAATAAAGGGTTACTAAAACTATACATGTTCACCGGCCATCAGACTTTGTGACATTTTGGTGGGGCTCGAAATCCAAATTTGCGACACCTTCATAGCGCGCAGAATCAGAATATACCATACGATAATAGATACCGCGCTCAGAAAATTTCACTAGATATTAAACGTTATTCTTACTTTGTTTAATAGTATAATAGAACAAGATTGTATACTTAAAAACTGTATCATATTTAATCAAGCTATTTAATATATTTGTCATGGGAGGGGAGAACGGGGAATATTGGGTCGGCATACCATGCTTTATTATATTGCATGGTAAACATTTTATTTTTTTATGTGAAATTGTGAAAATATGTTTTGCAAATAGGGCATAATCAGTGCCTGTATTATCGTAAAAGTTACAATATACTGTGTCATATACCGTGTTATATTATTTTTAATTTTATTTCATAAAATATATTTATGTGTGGTATGGTAAAATGAAAATAATTTTTTTTTTTTTTTCATGGGACTAAAAGTGTCACTAAAACTAGAATGAAAAATTGACAGATTTTTCTACTGAACATTTTGGTTTATGGCATAATCTATTAACAATAAAATCCCACGGACCATATGCCACTACACTATATGAAGACGGATACTGCACTAAAAATTTAGACCCATAACATAGGTATTCATGTTAAGCAGAAAGAGCTAACTAAGACATTTTTGATTATTTCATATTGAACAAAACCCTTTGGTTTTCGCGATATATACAAAAAATTATTTCAGCGCTCTAAGGGTTAAAGCAATTGTTCAAATAATCGCCACTATCGTCATATATTGTGCTCCCATAACTACTTAACCTTTTCACCACTGAAGCCCGTTTTTATGTGCTGAATGCCATAGCATTCAGCACATAAAAACAGGCTTCAGTGGTGAAAGGGTTAAATGTGACATAGTGTGCGATCACAAAAGACCTGCAATTAAAGCCAACGATTATACCAGGTCACCAGTGTCCATGAACACGCTGCCCATTATTAACACGCCACAGTGATCACGATATAACTCGGCGGAAACACATTTGAATGATCACTTAATATATTTTTGCCAAAAATATTTAATAAACCAAAGGTATTGATATATTTTAATTTAAATATTTTATGTTGTAGACGTCTCATTACTAATGCAAGATTAACGATCATTGAAGCGTGAAAACGCGACTATTTATCACGGTTTGCTGTCATGGGTCAATTAAACTCTTAAATACTCACAAGAGCTGTGTTTAAACAGTGCCATAGGGAAGATAGGGCTAAGAGGTCCCCTATGTATTGTCTAATTGCCGATAGAGGCGGGGACACGGCGCTTTGGTAGACGCCTGCTGCCTCGCCAGTCATGCATGCGTCCAAGGTCGCCGAGTTATGGTTGAAACCAAATTATCGACGTTAATATCACGCAGGGGCATGACCTGCGCGCTTTAACGAAGAGAAACGAGAGACTGATAAACGGATATACATATACATCTTGGTGCCACTTCACAGTGCCTTGCTCTTATGTAGTCAGAGTGAAGGCCCGACTTCACGATATGGTCGGGTCCCCTCCGGTACTAGCTTTAAAGGAAGACTATTTGTTAAGCAGGTGATAATAGTAAAATACCATTTGATCTCAGCCCCCAAAAAAGAAATCTGTCATTTGGCTTTGACTGTATTAAAGGACAACTGAACTTTAGCTATTCAAACAATTTTTTTAAATATTAAAAGGTCAATTACGGACAATTCCTGTTATCCGAGATACAACAAAAACTAATCGATGCGAGAACAGGCCTACAGTTTCAATTTCCACATTAAAGTTAATTTAAGTAAAAAAAATCACCAATAAGAAAACCCCAGACATATACAGTAGGCCTACATTAAGTTGTTACTGCAATAATTTTTAAAATAATTTTTTCGAGCACTCCCTGCTATCCGCGATACAACAAAAAACAATCAAGGCGAGAACAGGCCTGTAACGGCTTCAATTTCCACTTAAAATAAAACAAATCCGTTAATCGGTTCGAGCGATATCGTTGGACAACTGCATTTGGCTGCCATTGTTCAAAAAAAATAGTCTTCATAGAGGCTTAGACGGCGCGCAGTCAATGCAAAAACAGTAAGCATCCACCGTAAAGGAGGATGCCTAAAGCAGCCCCTTGGGATGACATCAATTTTCGTTTTTAGTTTTGTAATGAAGTAGTGTATCCCCCAGATCATGATTTTATTTTTTTCAGAGTTTTTAGATTTTTATAAATATTTCTTATTAATATTTCCATGAAACCGCTTAAAACCCAAACAAACTTTTTGTATACCTAAACACATGCTGAAGGACGATTGAATGTTTCTACAGCACTGGGCCACATGTTGATGCCGTCGGCCCAGCGTTGGGCAGACAATAAGTGTTGAAGGTGTATCACCTCATGTCCTGACTATAAGACACCAATCAGACACCAATTAGCGGCGATTGCTTTGATCTCCTCGGCCAAGACGTGGGAATATGTGGTATGAAGTGCTGCATATTGCTGACTTGTTTTGTTTTTAGTTAAGATCAGTAGGCTATATGGCTTCATATAAGTTAAATTTTCAAAATTGACAGCATTGAAAATGTCTCATCCCAAGGGGCCCCTTTAATTAACAGTTAGTAGCTTTTTTAGTGTAGTCATTCTGGCACTAAATTCACGGAAATCTGGACAAATTGCTAACATAGGTTTTATGATTTATTATGGTAGATATAGGCCCCAGCTAGCACTCCTGAAGAGTCCCAAGCAAAACTCCTGTTCAATTTCCGAGAAAGTGACGAAAACGATTTTACGTATGTTTTTGGACACCAGGAATCGATTGCAGCTATCAGTTTGACTTTAAATAGACAGAATGATTGTTTCAAAGTCGATTAAGCGATTTTCAGAAAAAATAATTATATTTTAACCCTTTAAGCTCTCATGATGCATTAAGGCATCATTTCTCATCTCTGAAGAATGGCCTAATTTCCTGAAACCTGGTGGTTTAGAACAAAAAAATTCATGAAACAGTTTTAAAAATAACAGTATATTTTTTCATTTGTCATCAGCTGCAAGTCATTTTCATCCACTACAAGTCGAGAATTGCGACAGCAATTCGCGGCTTGTAGTAGATGAAGATGACAATGGTAAATTCAGGCTTGAAAGGGTTAAGTGATTTTAAGTTTCAAAAGTATATGAGTACATTATCTATTATTGTATTATGATTGTTGAAGATATCAGTGCTATCAGTTTGACCATAAAAGACAGAGTGCTCGATTTGAAGTCGTTTAGCGATTTTAAGAAAAAAATGATATTTCGAGTGTTTTCGGGTAAAAAAAGATATTAGTTTGCTGTGTATCATTGCATATTATTATACTCCTATACCGAAAACTCTTATGTTAAAGGACAGTTTGTGTGATGAGATGAGCTAAATATCACAAGCAAAACTGCTGTCCAATTTAAGAAATTGGCCGAGCTATTTACCAGAGTGACGATCGCTACAGAATACCGGAAATTTGATTTTTACGATTTTTTAAAGCTAGGTATCGGAAACAATGTCTATCAATGTTTTTAATTACTCAATTGTGTTAAGACGAGAAACTGGCATGTGAGAATGTATGATGCTATTTTGTTGTGAAGTCATTGTTATATGTATCATTTGAATTGTCAGATTATGACATTATGATGTCAGAATCAATATTATGATGTCAAAATTACAATATATTAAGTATTATAATACAGACATAAAATAAAACATATGAATATTGGGATGTCATGATAAAGACTTTTATCATGATAGAGACAGCATATGTCATTACAATATATACTAATTCACACAGTAGTATCAGTATATAACACTAAAACGTTTGACACAATCAATTTAAAAGGTGATGTTACCTTTTTTTCATCCAAACCTGCTAAACACTATTCTGTACACTATATCATTATACTGTCAGAAAAATATATATTTGATATCATATTTATCATGATTACGGTTATAATAACAGAATATGTCGCAATAATCATGAAAGTGTGAGAATAAAACAGTCAGAATGTAGCTTTATATATTCAGAATAAGCCACTATAATATCAGGACATGATTCTCATGAAATTTCGGATATTCATTATGATGTTATTACATTATGATATTACATAATTATAATAATTCGAATATACAATATTAAACAAATTATTATAATATCGCCATTATATTTCACAAAGATATGTCTGAAAGCATATATGACGCTATGTCAACATATGGCAACATATGTTAAAATATGATACTGGAGATGTACAATAGATCTACATGTATACAAGAGCCTAATTTGGGAATCGACATAGTAATCCAGGAATGTCAGCACATGTCACACAATGATAATATTATGACGATAAACTGCAATGACATTACGCCATAGTGTCAGTAAATATGATACTAATACAATTTTTGGTGATCAAAGTGTAATGATTATCGAAATTTTTACGGGCCTATGGGGCTGAGCCAGGACTATATGACATTTAAATGATATGATAATATACCATACTTGCATAATATATTGACATAAAAGGTAATTTAAGACTCAAAATTAGAATATTATAGAATCATAGTTATTTTAAAATTGACGGCATACTGCAATGCAACAATACGATGCCCTTGACAAATGGCACTATGTATAACCCGTAATGCAAAAATATGGAATTGCATTGACAGCGTCTGACACTTTCATGGCCAAACGGTTTCTGACAGGATGTGCTAAAATGGGTTCATTATATTGAACCTTAGATTCAGATTATATAGTTCAAATGTCAGAAAATGATATTGTAACTCCAGGTTACAACAAAAACTTTATGCTATATTTCCAAACATAACACCAACAAAAAAGTATTTTATTTTTCTGTACTTGGTCATTGACCAGTGCCAAGTCATATAAATTATCTTGTGGAGAATCGTGTTTTCTTAATAACGGGGTACATAAATTCAACGTAACTATACAATTCTAGCTGTGGGCAAATGCCTGAATTTTGATCTCAATAATTATTAAACTGCAGCAGGTTCAATAAAAAGAGTATGTCAGAGACCATTAGAGACATGTTCTACATGACATATGAGTTCTTAAACTGTAAAAATACTTGGATATTTTGTTGTAACCAATCACAGAGTCAAACCCTTTCCTTAACGTCCCTATCATGTTGACATTTGAACTTGACATTATCAGTCCATAAATGGTAATTATCCAATAAAAAATTTTGAGCTTTAATGAAAAACGGAATCCATTACTTCTTATGAATTAAAGTGTTGCATCACTCACTGAAATTTTGTGATTCATTCAAAGCTAACCTTGATCTGAAAAATAATCAGCAAAACTTCAGTACGCATATTAGTCCTGGCTCAGCCACATAGGCCCGTAAAAAATTCGAGGGCGAGAGAGTTTCTCGCTTGTTTCGTAATCTAGTCACCCTGGACATCAATACTTCAGGAGGTGATTTTTCAAAATCGGTGGCATAACGCCGCTAGAGCCTAAAATCCAAAATGGCCGCCATCAGCCTTAGCGTATATATAACTTTTTTAGTATATGACCTAGAAACATGTGTAATACCAATTTTCTATATGATTTTGACCCGATAAACTCATTTCTGGGGTCCATTTACAATTTGGATGTCTTCCTATCGTAAAAATTCAAGATAGCTTCCATTATCCACTTGAACTTACCATTTTTCAAGCGTGTATCTTATGCTATTGCTCACTATACCCAAAATCACATTACCACTGATCAACCAGGATCGCATAATTTTCGCTCATTTCTCAGTCAATTCTCAACAGATTTTCATGAAATTTTGAAAACACTATTTTTAAAAAGAATCCCAACAGCCCTGAAAATGTCGTATTTTATATAATATATATAGCGTATTTCAAAAGTTAGACCATTTGAAATTGAAATTACGACGTCCCTCTATAAACCCATTAAAATAATTGTATACTTTTACTATATGTCGAATAGTTTTACTTTAACGCTGTTAGAATTTGAATGGTCAATGGCATCTGCAAAATATCAAGAAAATCGGTTCAGAGTTGACGGAGAAATCGGCGAAAATCATGCGATCCTGGTTAATGTGATTTTGGGTATATACCCAAAGTCATAATTAGCAGGGCCCGTATTCTCGTACAAGTTACGATAAATCGTAGGCTTCTGATTGGTCGAGATGGCCATCTCGACCAATCAGAAGCCTACGATTTATCGTAACTTGTACGAGAATACGGGCCCAGAGGGATTGTATGCTTTTCTGCGTCAAATTTGAATTAATTTACTTGAAAATTTGCAAATGTAATTTTCTAGTCAAATCCTAACAGCGCAAAACTGCATTGAATATTTCAAATGTTGGACCATTTGACATGTAATAAAATTATATAATTAGTTTAATGGGTTTGTAGAGGGACGTCAAATGGTCTAACTTTTGAAATACGCTATATAATTTTACAGGGCTGTTAATGGGATTATTTTGCAAAATAGTGTTCGCAAAAATTATGAAAATCATAAAGAAAAATGATTGTAATGAAAGTCACATTAATTTGTACGCATGTTTTTCGCCGATTTCTCAGTCAATTCTGAACTGATATTTATGAAATTGTGTACGAATTATCTTCGATTCCCCCGCCGAATACTGTGATATTTTCATTCAAAAACACTATGTTGTTAAACAAATAGACCTTTTGAAATTGAAAATCAAGACGTATCTCTATAAACACAATCAACTGGTTAAAAGTAAAGCCCTGAATTACATCACATGACAAATGGTCTAGCTTTAAAAATACTCTCTACAATTTCATGGAAGTATCAGACGACTAGCAAATATTGTTTGTACAATTCTCTTTTTTATAATTCTAAAACTTACGATCGGATAGGAAGGGTCTGTATAAAAAATCAAAATATTTAAGAACAAGGTAAGTTCTTCACAAGGTATATTTGAAACAAATGATGTTTGTCATATACATAAAGAACTTCGCTTTACTAAGGATATATACAGAGTACTATTCAGTGATATGAACATTTTTGCGACTTATACACTCAGCTACATATTATTCTTACAATGCGTACACGGTACACCTTGTGTTTTTATGACAGTAGATAATACATTTTGTTCCAGTTTGTTTGCATATTCATTGCGTGTTTTTACATTTACCTGTACATTTACAAGTGATCATTATATCAGTTGGCAAGGGATTCATACATTAGAAAGTAAGTGTTTCACAACGTATATTTGAAACAAGTGATGTTTGTCACATACATAAAGGACTTCGAATTACTACGGCTATATACACAGACAGTACTACTCAGTGATGAAGCATTGTAAACATGTACACTTAGCTACATATTATTCTTACAATAGACACCTTGTGTTTTATGACAGTAGATAACACACTTTACTACAGTTTTTTTTGCATATGTATCGCCTGATTTCACATTTACCTGCTCATTAGTGATCATTATATCACTATCAGGTGGCAAGGGATTCATACATTTTGATGGTTTTAGGTCAATACCAGCATTTTCCCATCCCAACTGACAACAGTCTAACTCATTAGCAGTATGATCAACAACTTTGCGAACAAAATAGCATGCTCGTCTGATATGTCCACAAATAACACTCGATGTAGGTGGCATATTAGTCATGGCAGTGGGGGTAGGGGCATTTAAGTGGACATGCAGACGAAGTTCATCAAATGTCTTGGCATTTGGTTTTGATCGGGCACCTGACCAAACATGTACAAGGTACTCTTTAGCTTGTGAAATGTCATCGTGTCCCAGTTCTGGTCTTTCTCCAAACCCGGTCAGGTAATTAAGTGGATTGCACTGCATTGCTGCAAGCTTTGTGCCAATTTTACTTGTAATGTCATCGCCCGTGAGAACGTGTGCTTTAAACGGGACCCTGCATAATGGCTCACCCATTTGGTCAGCAAAATGAAATGAATCGGGCTTTAGGCCACTTTTGTGCACATATAGGCTAAACTGGGCCAGGAGAACCTCCTGAGGATGGTGAGATGATTGAGATGACACTGTCCTCCAGACACAGGATTCGATTTGGTCAGCAATGATGTGCAGAGACAGGAGCTGTCTCTTTTCGCCTGTCCCGAACTCTATCCATATCTCTTTGAGTTCATTACGCTGTAGACTGTGTGCAGAATGTAGTAGTCGCACAATACTGTCTGTGTCATTAGAAATAACCACCAGACGCTCACATCCTTGATGAACTGCCCAGAATGCATCTGGTACAATCCGCTCAACAGCTTCTTCTTGCCAGCTAGTTAGTTCAGGAATCTCAACTGGCTCTGTTTCAGAGCTATAGATAACAGCTGGCACTTGCTCTTGAATCACAACCATGCCACTCACTATAATATCACCAACACGCAGGCGTACTTGAGCAACATCAACTTTTCTATGAAGTTGAAGCAATCTAATTTTGTTCGAAGAAAAATTCCGGAAATAATCTATTTGCTGTGGGATGGGAGTACACTCATTTAAGAGAGAAAGTTCAATTGCACCAAGGTTGCCAGCCCTTCGCAACCTCTCCCCCTCTTTTATGGAATGATCGAGGTAGCTATCACAAAGAATATGTAGGGATTCACTTTGTGGACATAACTTTATCCCTACCGTAACCACACTGTTCACAACTGCGCCAAAGTTATCACAATGAGATAAGTTTGTGTATTGTCTGATTCTCGACATAAAATCAAAAAAGGTAACAGTCTTCAATCCATCAACAGATATATGGCTGGTTTCTGTCATTGCACTGGATATAAGGTATTTCTCTAGTTCCGCAACAAGTTTGCTTTTGTCATGTGTAGCGGTAGTAAAGTCACCAGAAAATAAAGGGTTGGTAATGAGAAGGTCATATGTAAATATTTCATTTAATGAAAAAACACGTTCTCTGGCAATTTCAATGTCACGTTGTGCCGCAGCAAGAACCTTTTGTGTAGCGGTAGTGATTCTAGATGCTGAACACGACTTTGGCTCAATTGTGGTGTCAGACTTTGGTAGATTACGCCTGGGAATTGTCACTGATAGTTGTTTTGTTTTCAAGTTCATCTGAATTCAATTGTGATCTTGCGCATGATCGAGGAGTAGTCGAACTACGAAGGACCTTCTGGGATGATTCATCAATAGTTAGGCTGCATGCTGCGTCTTGCTCCTTTTCTTGGATGATCTTTTTAAGGCTTTCTTTTCTAGTGTAGCATTTATAGCATTGATTGTCATTGTGGTAGCAGAACTGGACATCGTCATCTAGAGTTTTCAATCGCTTGCTTACTATATCTTCCCGAATTGCAGCAGTACTAGTTGTGCTACGCTTATGTATTTGGCAAATAATGCACTTTGTGATGTCAATAGTATAATCTGATGTATGTTCACAAAGTGATAGTGACATTGATAAGTTACTAAGATAAGCGTTTGAAAAAAATCCATTTTAAGTCGTTAAAAAACGTCATCTTGGATTTTTACGATGGGAAGAACTCCAAAATGTAAATGAACCCCAGAAATGATTTTATCGGGTCAAAATCATATAGAAAATTGGTATTACACATGTTTCCATGTCAATTAGTTTAAAAGTTACATATTCACTATGGCCGATGGCGGCCATTTTGGATTTTAGACCTTAGCGGCGTTATGCCACCGATTTTGAAAAATCACCTCCTGAAGTTTTGATGTCCATGGCGAGTAAATCACGAATCCAATGAGAAATGCTCTCGCCCCCAAAATTGTTACGGGCCTATAGGGCAGATCCTGGACTATATCTTGCTGGTGGATTTGTATGCTAGGGCTATTATCTGTGGATTTCGTCATAGCCAATTTGAAGTCTTCATTTATGATTGCTCTTGGGGAACAAGTTCATATACACAATCTCAGCCATCGATTGTGATCTTCAATTTGTAGCTATCTGGAGCTGTAGAATATTTCAATTTGTAAAATACAAGAAATGATAGATGTGTAGATTCAAAAGTAAGATACATATCTGCCTAGTGCAGAGTGTACTCCTATCTACGACGTTTAATATCGCGAATTAAACAAAATGGCTGTTCAAAAATAATTTGGCGTGAACAAACATTTGAAGAACAATCTAGCAGAAAAAATATCCCAGGCTTCGAGCATTTAGTGATCGCTCCCAACTGATTTTTTCTCTTTGACTTAAAATATACACACGATTGGCTCATGTGATCCATATTAGAGGAGCGGCAAATCTCCAGAAGAGCTCTATTTCTTGGTGTTTTTTCAAAGAAAAATAAACATTGTTTAACTTTGATTTTCCATTAGTGCAGGTTCTTAGGTGCCAGGAACTGCAATCCGTTGGGTGTGCATCGTTGTGCATAGCATTCTAAAACGCGATTTTATACATGGGGGGGGGGGTGTATGATTTTTCACAAAATCGAAAAAAATTAAGAAAATTTAATAAATTCGTGTCCTGACCTTAATAGTGGTCCAAATTCAACAATTTAAGTGCCAAACTGTTGGTAATGACACGCTGAGTAGTCATGTAAGCAATACCCTCACATAGACATGCTCTTTAACCACTACAGTAGATAAATTAGAAATTATTTTTAATTTTTTGCTTGTTTTAGGTTTGAGAATGTTGATTTTAACATTCATGTGTCTGATTGTGATGTTCTCGTGACCTAAATATGCAGTATAATTGTAGCCCTATACATTAGCTTTGCCATACTCTTGTGCCATCTCATTTGTATATCTGTGAATTATATTGAGTTCTCAAGATATGAAATAGTGACCTCACCCCCTCTACATCCCAATTCAGCTCACTTATCATACAATTGTAGACACTCATTGATTTCAATATTTCCAAGTGTTCCAATCAATATAATTAAACTTGTAAAGAGTGTTTATGCGTACTGAGACATTTGACATTTGACATCTTAGTGTTTTTTCAAACAAAAATAAAAACATATTTTCTATCAGTACAGGTGTCAAGAACTGCGAAATGCTTTGTGTGCATCCGTGTGCATCCCATTCAAAATTGCGAGTTTATATTGGAGGATAAATGAGATTCATAAAAAAATTGTACTGGTCCAAATTCAGCCATTAAAGTTTTAAAATATCTGGAATAACAACCTGGGTAGTTCTGGAACCATCAGAACTAGCCTACATCAGGAATACTCATTACCACAATTATCAGATAATGAATGGGGGAAATGGGCTATTTTTTCATCCATCTATTTTGTTTTAGTTTTCAGATTGCTGTTTTTTACATTTATGTGACTGATTTTCATGCTTTATGGCTAAACTGTGCATTATTCTTGTAGCCCTATCTCTTGGCTTTACAATAAGATTAATTCTATATATCTGTGAATGATATTGAGCTCTCAAGGTATGAAAAAGTGCCCCCCTCCCCCTGAATTCAATTTTTTTCCAATAATCATAATATTTGAGATGCTCACTGACTTATACATTTTCAGTGTACCGCCCAATACAATTTTAACTTATATACAAGTTTTTCTGTATGCTAATTTCCAATGTGGTCAGTTTTTATAATACACAAGGTGACGCTGTCAAAATTCCAATGGCCGCTATTTTTACAAAAGTTCAGGGTTCCATGCCTCGTGAATCGTTGCAGCCATTCGACTATCGAGCCATCTCCAAGTATAAACTATGGTACATGTATTAAACTCCCATAATATTACTGATTCATGCCCATATAAATTGTGGTTTTAAATACACCCCAAAAGCGGTAATTTTCCCAATTAAGCTACATTTACCCCGCTCCAATTGTCAATTATAGTCCATCTAACTTACACTTATAGGACTGGAATTACCTCAGTTTTATAATGTGTCATCCCACATAATCTTGTTGGTTATGATCCCTCGTTATGCATCAGTAGTTATACTGTATTCACCATTCCACTCTATTAATGCTATTTATAGTCAATTGCGACATATTCTATATATTTTACTTCCGATTTTGCACCCTGAATTGCCTTTAAAAATTTATAAAGCCTCCATCATAAATAATGCCACATGACTAATCAGATACATTTATGAGCAAAATAATCCAATTAAGAATACTTTTATGAATACACAAAATACAATACACAAAACACTCACAAATAGAAATAAAGGAAAGGAATCGTTATGATTTACAGATTGACATACAGCTTAGACAATCCCATTTCACTAATACATCATACCACGTAAAATGTAGGCTCCTATGTTAGAATACGATCTCGCTACTGATGATTAAATGTCTCTTTGTTTTCGATATATAGCTACAATAAATAAGTGGGACAACCGTACTAATAAATAAATAATACACTTAACACACTAAAACTTTTAAAAAGTTGCTTAGGTTGCGATCTAGCTGCTGAAAATTGACTGACACTTTCATATTGAAATATTAATATAACATAATAAATATAATGTCTCAGCGTGCCATCTCGCTACAATCATATTAATAGCTATACATATAGCACAGAGTGGATTAATCCAAGTGTTCCCCCCACTGTTCACACATACACAGCTACACAAAACAGTAGGTAAAAGAGAAAACTGTGTGAAAGTATTTTCATCTGCAGGTACCGCCTCATTCTCATTCATCAGATCCACTATCCTTCCACTAACGTCAGCTGGGCGGGGGCCCTGGGGTAGTGGTTAGCACCGCTGCCTTTCACGCCAGAGTCCGGGGCTCGGTTCCCGGTCTCGGCGGTTTGAAAGAAACAAAATTGTTTCTTCCCCATCCACGTGTGAAAGTTAGTATTGTGGGGAGCCTCTGTGACCGAGAGGTAGCGTGCTCGGCCTCAGACCGCCAGGGCTCGAATTTCGAATCCTGTGTCTAGAGGACAGTGTCATCTCAATCATCTCACCATCCTCAGGAGGTTCTCCTGGCCCAGTTTAGCCTATATGTGCACAAAGGTGGCCTAAAGCCCGATTCATTTCATTTACTAACGTCAGCTAGTGGCTCTGATTGATTGCACTGTGAAATGTGTTCTGTAGAAATATTCATGAATTCGAACTGATTTTTTATCTGGCCAATAAGGCAATACTTAACAAATATGGTGTCCTTGAAATTCTAAGCCACATAGTCAGGCCAATGAATACACATATCGAGGCAGGTGACTATTTTAATGAAATTAACAGCTTCTTTTAACATGCTTAAGAGAGGGTGGGGTGGACCAGGGAGGGGTTTGACTACATCATTACATCTAAAATGCCATAGTTCGTGTCCAACTTGGCCTGACATCCTGTGGATATTTAAGCCTGACATTATGCGATCCTATCAATATGGTCTGCTGAGATACAGACCTACATCTGTACATGTATCATGCGTATTGACTATCCTGATATTGTTGTATTATACAAGTCAGAAAATACATTCTAAATAAATGGTCAATGTTGATTGTATGTTGGGCCAGCTTCGTAGACGATTGACATACATCAATCCATCATTGTCAATCCCACAGAGTAAACTCGATAGGCCTTCATCGGCCCAATGTTTTCCTAGTGCTGAGCCTATGTCGCAAACAATAGACCGACGCTAAACCAATATTGGGTCAGTGTATCGTGCTGACGATGACCCAGCGCTGGGTTTATGTTAATCCACAATCTGAGTTGATGTCCCAACATCAAACAAAGAGTGATTGTTCCAATCACTGAGCGAATACTGCTGGTATCTTGGTCTTACACAAAAGCAGGTCTATATAACACATATATAAAAGACGCGGATCCAATGTTGCTTTTACGCTTGGCCGACATTGTATAGGATGGACCAACTATAGTACAACACAGGTTGATTGCATGTCCTGGTCATAATATTACTAGGCACATAATGCCAGCCATATAGCCCAGTACAGGGGAGACACGGTTATGTAAACTTGTGCAAGGTAACCTCGAACTTGACATAGTCTCAGGGTCAGGTGTGGGTCACGGTACACCAGATTTTGATGCCCAATCAGAACGTAGCAAATACAGAAGAGATTCTCAAAGCACTGTAGCAGGGCCACCTAGCTGTGCTTCCTAGCCTAGCGATGCTAACTTGCTAATGAGCTGCCCCATGTGGGAACGAAATATACGATTACTTTTTACCATCCAAGTTACCCGAAGTAAGACTGCTGGTTTCTGGGACATGATTGACATTTTGAATAACCACTAAAGCACCTCTACCTGATTTGCTACTTTCTAAGGCATGCATGCCTACGTCTGATTCATGCTACTACATCCAGTTTTCTTATTGTGTTGCTGATGGTGTTGTCTCATTGTCACGACGACTGTGTTTATCTGTCACCTTAAGCGGTATTGTTGTTGTCGTCATATTGCAGTCTTTCAAGGTCTTCTTACTTTCTGGCACTGATACCTTGTTTTCTTTTAGATCTAGCTTGAGCTTTCAGAAGTTTGGATTCGACTTTCAATAGACTCAGCCTTCAACAGAATGTCTTTTCTGCTATAGTTATGAAATTAGTTGGAACACTGCTGAGGTATGGAAATTATCACCGCTGACCTATCAATATGATGTAATTTGTGCAGTAACTTCTGCATTCGAAGAATCACAGTCGGGAGCTTTTTGATTATTGTGCTTGAAGGAGTCCCGCAATTCACAATGTCTGATCTAACATGACATGAATAATCTTGAGAAGAGTTGGCAGTAATATCTCAGCAATTTGAACATCTGGCAACATTGTCATTCTTGTAGACATAGGAACACTGAAAAGTGGACCAGACGTGTTTAGCCTATAGCTGCTGGTTATTAGGCCAACAAACACCACTTCGTTCATTTTGATGTTACGTCATTTACCGGTAGGTCAGCTTACTTATTGGAAAAGGTTTCCCTTTCAATACTGCTTGCATTCTTCAAACTTTCTCATCAAAAGCCGTCACGGCAGGTGGAATTGCTGGTAATAGCTGTATCCTTGAAACGTGATATGACCTAATACACTACTTTTAAATGCTGCTGGTCAAGGAACATACTTTGCCTCATGGTGAAGCAACAAAATTCCGAAGCAGATCGGAACAATGCTATCATTGACAAATGTTTCTGGATCTTGGAATAACGCTACCTTTCACATACTGCCACTCCAGGCTGGGATAAGATTTTGAGGGCTTAATTGTATGATATGTCGATGACATTATCGTGGTCAGCAGCATCGTGTACCATGGAATTGATACCAGTGACATGTTTTATTATAGAGACATATTTATTAGTAGCGATGCTGGGACTACATAATCAAGAAATATAGCATGGAGTGTGTTTTTTTTAATTATGTTTCAACATGTCACGTCATATTATTTCAGCAAACTTCGCCTTTGGATAACTATATTTTATGTGTTAGCTTGTGAGATAAATTGTTCTATATTATTTTTAAATGTCGGGACATTTCACCTTTTTTGATGCGCTTCAGCTCAAAGACGAGTGGGTGGATAACAGTTATTTAGGAATAATCAAGTCAAAATGTACACTTTTTCAGCAATGTCACTCATTCCATTGATAATCTTCAGTTTTTACCTGGATGATAATGCAGTCAAAAAACAGGAGTGAGTTTCAGAATTTTTTAAATGCCGACAAATTTAATATTCTCTGAGTAGACCTAGCCAAGTGTAGTTGAAATTATAATTATATGCCCTGGCTGTAAAAGTGATTCATCTTAAATTGTACCAGCCGATGTGGCTCCGCCAGTTCTGGCACGTCAGGAGAGACAATGTCTACATTACAACTCCTCTCACCAGAAATGGAACATAGGTCACTAATTAATCAGATGTCTCACTTCCATTTATTGGTTCGTGATAAACGTCACCAGTTCAAAGAAAGCCAGGCAAGCGCTAGGCACCAGTACCACAGTCCAGCTAGAGGATATATGACCGACTGTCGAAAATAGATGCTTTTATACCTCTCACTAAACTCGTTTAAGCCCCATACATTAACAGTTATTGTTATGTGCTTCGAAGTAGTGACACAGCCATGCAAACAGACAATATTGAAAAGTGATCACATGCCTACTGGAGTGTATTCAAACTAGAACAAACAGATTCAGAATATATAAAAGCATAATTTGATGCATACTGTATATAAAAGTATAATTTGATACCAGTACCACTGAAATAGATAGGCCTTTTATTTGTGAGAAAAATTGTTCTGTCGATGTCATCGGGCACTACACAAGGGAATTTGAGGTGCCAGAAGAATATACAATTTGACACCAATATACAATTTGCCACCAATATCATTCGGTTAAGAAGATCTATATTTGTGAGAGAAAATGGTACCTACTTGGTTTTCAAAATAAGGAAAATCTAATGCGGCACGTACAAAAGAGATATAGTTTAACACAAAGATCACACAAGTCACATAATTCAATTTATGAAGAAGTATATTTGGCGGCCATCTTAAAAAATGGTCGCCTTCTTGGATTCTAAGACTATTAAAATAAACTCGACATGTAAGACAACTAATGTTTTGACACTAAAATGAATCTAATACATGAATTAGCTCCCTATTTATTACAAAATTGGTAATTAGAAATTCATTTAGCGGCCATCTTGAAAAATAGTCGCCATGTTGGATTTTCCATGGACTAGCTGTCGTATGGAATGCTGAAGTATACTCTTGAGAACCATCATGCCAAATTTTACTTCCAATTTATTGTTAGTTGTTCCACAGTAACAGATGGAACACATTTCAAGAGCAAAATTAAGATATGCTGTTTTACTCCGGCCGGAATAGTAATTTAGGGGGTGGGGGTACATAAACGGTCCCTGAAGGTTCATTTATCTCGCCTGAAATTTATTTTTGAAGCTTTTGGGTATGAGAATTTGAAAATACAACTTCAGGCCATATAAACCTTCAAAAATGTCAAATATATTGACATTGCAATATTTTTAAACCTAAAAGACAATAAAATAGGTCAAAACATACCCATTTCACAAAATCTAAGAATTATTTTGGTACCTATGTCTTTTTAATGCCTATAACGTGACTCAGTTCGTCACTCTAGACAATTTGGTAGGTGAATGGGTAAAATTAGACCAATATTAAGGCCCTGGCATGAATTTAAGTGATTTTCAACATTTATCGATATATTACATACCCTGTCTTGGAAATTCTCAATTTTGAAAGTTATGCACAAGGCTGCAGACAAAACGGATTGCAGCTCCTGAAACCTAAGATTATACACTAACAGAAAATCGAGGCTAGACAATGTTTATTTTTGTTTGAAAAAACACCTCTCTTTTGGCGATTTGCCGCTCCTCTATATACTAATACTTGACAGACAACAAAATACTAATATTGTTTATGGTCATTTCGGCACACAAGCTACCCATTAAGTGCGACGGCACATTATTAACTAGTCCAACAAGAATAAATAGTACAATAATATATATAGTTATATACTCATATACTTTTTAAAATTTAAATCATTTAAAATGTTATATTTTTTTCTGAAAAATCGCTAAATCATTTTTACATTAACCGCTATTTGAATTTTAATCTAACTGATAACTACAATCGATTCAGGGTGCCCAAAAACATAAATAACGATACCTAACATTTGCAAAATGGAGAAAAACTTGAAAAAAACGATTTTTGCTAGCGATCATGATATTATTACATCATTTACCGCATTCTTATCACCATTTAACGCCTTTCCATCTCCATTTACTTAAGCAGTTAATACTGTATGTTTATCATGCTATTGCAGCTAGCAGTAACATCACCCAGCCTAAAGGAGTGGTCTTACTGGCCTACTACAGAGGAGGGTCCAGTTTCCTGGGAGAGCTTATGAATCAGAATCCTGACGTGTTCTATGTGTTTGAGCCGCTGAGAGGTGTCAATAAGTGGCTGTATGGGAACTGGGGTGTCAACATCCCAACCATGTACAATGATAACCATCCCTTCAGGTAACCATTACAACACCATGTACATACCTGTACATACCTGAATACATACCTGAATAACCCATAACAATGCCATCCACAATATACATGCTTGAACACCCACCACCATGTAAATCACTAAACACCACACTATCAGGTACATGCCTGAATACCCCACCACCAAATACCTGATCACTATCCACCATGTACATGCCTAAACACCCCTTCAGGTTACCATGGCACCACCATGTACATGTCTAAACACCCCACGAGCTAGTTCATGTATAACACTATTGCAGATAACCATGACACAAACATAATTATGTATGTCTAAACATACTTTTGATATACGACACTCTCATCTGCATTGATAAGCAATCCCCATTGGCGGACTCAGAGGGGGGTGGGGGATTGGGGGTGATAGGAGGGAACGACCGAGGGTCAATTCAGGTCTTCCAATATTATTACATAGTCCGCCCTAGTTAGGGCCTATCCAGTCTAGAGCTAAAAACAGACTACTCTCAACTGAATCACAGACTGCCAGACTCATATCAACTGCCAGACTGACTGACAGACGCGCTCTACCTTGTTATCTTGCTTATCTTAGAGCAAAGGGCGGGGGCCCTAGGGTAGTGGTTAGCACCGCTGCCTTTCACGCCAGAGTCCGGGGTTCGGTTCCCGGTCTCGGCGGTTTGAAAGAAACAAAATTGTTTCTTCCCCATCCACGTGTGAAAGTTAGTATTGTGGGGAGCCTCCGTGACCGAGAAGTAGCGTGCTCGGCCTCAGACCGCCAGGGCTCGAATTCGAATCCTGTGTCTGGAGGACAGTGTCATCTCAATCATCTCACCATCCTCAGGAGGTTCTCCTGGCCCAGTTTAGCCTATATGTGCACAAAGGTGGCCTAAAGCCCGATTCATTTCATTTTATATCGCAGAGCAAAGCCGTGGTCAGTACCATTTATATTCATACAGCGTGTAGCCCAATGCCAGCTCAACATCACACCAACACTGTGTAGCATAATCATGATAATGCGTCCACTGATTAGATAATTAACTAACTGACCCGGCACGGGAAAACCTAGGTGTACGCTTCCACATAGAACCATGGACATCCGTCCAGCCTTGATAACTGAAAATGCATTGGTGCAGCATTTTGATCTCTAACATAAATTTTCTATTTCACTCCTCCTTTTCGTATCGACATGATGACAACACCATAATCATACCTATTTAAAATATCATCTACTTAAATAAAAAAAGATTGTACATGTATAGCGGTAATAATTAAAATGTAAGTGTGAGTTTTTGTAACTATATATGAAAAATAATAAATTATTGATCACTCAGAGATATATAGCCTTTGAGTTAGAGTAAAAAATCTCGCAATTAAGTGATTCATACATTTTCAGAGATGTTTGGTTTGGCGACGTGCAGCCTTTTGAGGCAGAGGGGACAACAAATGCAATGAAAGCCATAATGACGTGTGACGTGGAGCAGCTGGCACCAGAATACTATCTGGATGAGTTCAGGTTTGATCGCCCCCACAAAAGTATGGGAGCATTTAGGAAATGTCATCGCTCACAGAAATACATCGCCAGTGGTTTCCCGCGAGGATGTAACAGTCAATATCAGGAGAGCTGTATGACCTACACCGACGCTTGTTATAGGAGAGCTATGAATCTGACATCCTGCTTTAGAGAGTGGATGTGCCCTCATACACAGACAAAAGACGCCTTTTATCAGCATATCCGCTGTTTATTTGATAAAATGGATCGATTGGCGCCATGCTTGGCTGACTATTCAAAGAGCTGCAGAAAGAGCAGCATCATAGCGACGAAGGTGATCCGTATGCGTATGAGATACGCCAGGTACCTCCTGAAAGAGATGCCTGATGTCAAGTTTGTTCACCTGGTCAGGGATCCAAGAGGGATGTTTCTCTCTCAGAAAAGTTTAAACCCCAAGCTTATGTCTAACATATCCAGTATTAGGGCGCTGTGTAGCAGTATGCTTGATGACGTGGAAGAAATGCGATCACTTGAGGAGCTTTATCCTGATAGTTTCTTACAGGTGAGGTACGAAGACATGTCAGCAGACCCACATGGCATAGCCGCCAGTATTTACAAGCACATAGGGGTGCCTATGTCACCCCTGTTCACCAAATGGATCACAGACAATACCGGCGTGAAATATGTCGACATATCAGACAATAAAACATCAGACAACAAACAACATCTTCTACGTGAATCTATACCAAAACGGGCAGTTAAACGTACCGGCACTTATACTACATATAGAGAGAACTCTACAGCCACAGCATACAGCTGGTTAAGTAAACTCTCTGATACAGAACACTGTGCTGTAGTCAACATAGAACAGTGCACATCGCTGATTAAATTATTAAATTATCAACTGCCAAATAATTTTGAAAATTGTTAACACATCGGTAATCACAGGATGGATTTTCAAAGATATAGATTGCGATAGCTCCTAAAACGGCCTTTATAAAAAATGTTATAAATATATTTATACTGTTTAAATGACTCATTGATTTTTATGTGTGTCAAATATCTTTTTAATTTAGCTCTTTTAATGCAGCGCTTTAACCCTTTCAAGCCTGAATTTACCATTGTCATCTTCATCCACTACAAGCCGCGAATTGCTGTCGCAATTCTCGACTTGTAGTGGATGAAGATGACTTAAAGTGGGTGGGAAATGAAAAAGATATATCATTATTATTAAAACTAAACGAGAGACAGCGATGAAAAAGGCAAGAGCCAGAAGCTATATCATCACTAGAACCGTGACTGGACAAAGACGTCAAACAATCGAGCTCCAATATTTTGTGATTTTTTGCCTATTTCTAAGGTTGAATAATTCTGGATATTTGAATAGATAGACAACTAAGACCCAGTGACATTTGTGATATATTTATATATGTTATATCTTTTATTCTTTGCTAAGAATTCTTAAGTTTTTAAACTGACATGTTTTGTGTATGCACAAACTGACTATCGACATGGAGACGGAGTGTGATTAACTCAATCCTCGCAGTGCATGTGAATCAACCAGCCTGACTGCCATGGAGTCACGAGAAGGTGACACGTCAACGAACACCATCAGCTCTGTGGAAGGTGACGGCATATGGGATAATTTCATGCACCCCGTTCTCAGTCAATTAAAACTGACAAGTTACGCGTGCTGGAGCGGTTAGCTCATGTTACCAGTGTGTGTCGTGATCTCCAATCTCAATTACAGAATGAGCGAACCGAGAGAAAGAACATTTTCGGGATACTTGAAAATCGGATAACAAGCCTAGAAATGAAATTATCATCATACAGTGAGATACCCAAACAGGATAGCGGTGACCGCCCTGGCGATGATAATGACGTGACTACAGATGAGATTTGCAGTGCAACTGGAAACACTCCACCTCCCGAACGCGCGATCCTGGTCCTCGCCAGCCTCGCGTCAGTCTCACCGAATTCCCGGCACTGCCCGACGTGTCATCATCAACTCCCAAATCACAACACCATACATCTACAGCCAACGCTGAGCATGCTAGTCATGAGACAAGAGCAAATGACTTGAGTATAATGACTGCAGTTAGTGTGATAAACCATGAAAATGACAATTCTAGTAGCAGTAATAAAAACTGTACAACCAATAACAGTAAAATCAGTAGTAACAGGAGTAGCAGCAGCAACATCACATCCAGCAACAATGACACCTCAGATAAGAGTACAAGCAGTAGCAGCAGCAGTAGCATCACCTCCAGCACTGATCATCCAACAAACCAACACAGGACCTAGTGATAACAGAAGTTATTCTGAAGTGTCCCAGAATCAAGGACCATGGCCAACACCCAAACGTGAACTTGAAAAGTTAAAAAAGAAAAAGCGAAATGAAGATCTCCTAGAAACACGGAACCGGCAAAGTTCACCGGTTTTGAAAGCAGCAAAATTAGACTCTGGCGTTACACTTTATATACAGAACATCCATATGCCTGAGGGATGTGATAAACTAGGTGTCCTCAACATGGTGAAGAAATACGCCAATAGAGACGATGACCCGACAGCAGCCATCAGAATTAAGAAAGGGACAGTGATATCAAACCACAGATGTGATGATGTGGTTGGCTGCAGGATCGTAGTTTATGAGAATGACGCAAAAAAGTCCATACAACCAGGATACTGGCCAGATGGCATGACCTGCCGCAGATGGGAGGACAGACCACCTAGACGTGGCATGCAGCAGGTACGCTACCGTAGGCATGAAACCCAGGAATTAAGGCCATCACGCATCTTTCATAGGCAGAATATTGGTGACTATGACAGAGATGACAGACACTATGCAGGTACCACACGCCGAACAGCTGATAATAAAGATAACAAGAACCCAGACAACCTACAGCGGCGTGACAGGTTGGACAAAGATGATGGTGATAATGGTCGTGATAGGTGTGTTGATTTTAATGACTTTCAGTACAGTAGAATTAGCAGTGATTGGTGAAACGGACAGGTTAGTCGACAGAGTGATTTTTGTTGTTATACTCATCTTTTATATCATGTATTATACACGTAACCGTAACCCTTTCTGGTCTATTATTGTATATATAATACTCTATCTGTGTATAATGTCTGACACTAATATGAACTCAAAGCCTCTGAGATGTATAGCCTGGAACAGTCGAGGTATAAATGTGGCTAATCCTTACTCGAACACTTTATTAAAAGATAATGACATCGTTGTTATATCTGAACATCAGCTGTTCCACGAAGAAATATATAAACTGGAAGAAATATGTGATGTAAGTGATTTTCAAGTGTATGTAAAAGCTAAACCAAAACCTATTTTAAATACAACCAGATACACACCTGGTAACAGTGGCATAGCTATAGCATGGCGAAAGTCACTTAAGTATAAAGTGACACCGCTGAAAGACATAAACAATGATAGAATGTGTGTTTTAATGTTGCATGTCTCTCCTGTTCGTCATATATTTATCATTGGGGTTTACCTACCCCATAGAACATGTATAAAAGATGATATTTGTGACTACTTGAGTGTAATAGCAGCTTTTATTGAAAGTCACAGGGGGTGTGAAATAATAATTATTGGTGACTTTTCATATTGGAGATGAATTTAGCGGAAGGTCATGGGATCAAACATGCAGTAATGGTAGAAAACTCAAGCTGACTGATTCGTATGACCTTGTTATTAAAGATTTGTATAATTCAAGTACTGGGCCAACATTTTCATTTCAAAATTCATGTGGTGGTACATCCTATATAGATCATTGTGTCATATCACGCTCATTAGTAGATCAAGTTCGGATGTGTGGCGTTATGGAGGAAGCGACTGAAAATACTTCAGATCACCTACCTGTGCTTGCAGTAATAGACATCTGTTTTGAAAATAATAATAATGGTCGAAAATCTATGCGAGACGATATAACCTGGCAAAAATTAAGCAAAACAGATATTAGATCTAAGTACACTGATAAATTAGAGAGCTACATGTCTGATTATATTTTGAAAAATTGCATGTTTACTACTGAAATATCAACGCATTCGAAAAATGATATTGACAAGTGTATTAACGATATCAAAAATATGATGTGTCTAGCCAGCAAATTACTTCCCCGTCAGAAACCAAAGGGTCATGCTCGACCATATTGGTGTCCAGAGTTGACTGTTCTGTGTCGCGCTAAAAAGCAGGCCTGGCGTGAGTGGGTGAAAGCTGACAGGCCGCGAAATGATGATAGCCCATTATGGCTCCGCTACAAGCTGACTAAAAGAGAATTGAGGGCCAGACAGAGACAGCTACATTATCAATATGAGCTTAACTACATTAATAAACTTGACAAAGCTGATAATATCGACCAAAAACTGTTTTGGCACCTGATAAACCGGAGACTCAAACCTAGGGCAGGTAACGAATGTGCTTTTAAAAGGCCCGATGGCCAATACGTAACCGACCCTATAACCATTAGAGATAAATGGCGTAGTTATTTCGAGCACATTTATACACCAAATTCATATAACCAAGACAAAAAGTTTGACGAGCATGTAAGACAGGTGGTAGCTGATTTCTCTGCTAATATAAACACTGATCGCGAGATGCACGTTTGTAATGATGTTATAATGCCAGGTAAAGTTGAAATTGTGTGTAAACAATTAAAGCTTAATAAAGCTTGTGGTTACGATGGTATTCGTGCAGAAAATCTCCAGCACGCAGATAAAACTACTTACTTTGTGCTTAGCAGAGTTTTCTCCGCAATGTTTTTAAATGGATACAGACCTGAATGTATGAAACGTGGTATTATCATTTCTATACCCAAAGGTAAAAAAGATCCTTAGTACACTTAGTAAGGTATATGATAAAATCCTACTAAAGAGATATGAGAATTGGTTCAGAACCACATTATCTAATCTGCAAGGGGTAGCAGAGAAGGGTGGCTCCAGTATAAATACTGCTCTGTTACTACACGAAGCTATTGCCCATACTGAAAACACCTATGTAGCACTCCTTGATGTAAAGAAAGCGTTTGATAGTGTCTGGATAAAGGGACTTATGTATAAACTTATTAATCTAGGAATGGATAAACGGCTGTGGTCCGTTATATATGATAGCTACAATGGGTTCAAATGTTCTGTTAAGATAGCTGGAGGCCTATCCAATTGGTTTTGTCCCCAACAGGGAGTACATCAAGGTGATGTCATGTCTATGTACCTTTTTTGCATATACAACAATGACTTGTTAAATGAACTGGTTAGCATAGCCTGTCCTATTTCTATTGCTCATACAATACTTACATGTCCAGCCTTTGCTTATGATATCGCTGTTGCTGCCAAGTCAGAATCTACTTTACAATATATAGTTGACGAGGCTGTTGAACACAGTATTAAATGGAGATATAGTTTTAATTTGGACAAAATTCGAATACTTGTTTTCTGTAAAAATAACAGAGTGCGTATTGTTAATATCACAATAAGAAACCAGTTACTAAAACAGGTTGACAGTCACCTTCATGTAGGTATCCCACTATGCGGCACAAAAAAAAGCAGATAAAGACTTTTGTAATGAAAGGATTACCTGTCACAAAAAGCTTGTAAATATGATTTTAAGTATTGGTAGCAGTACTGGTGGGATTAATCCTATCAGTGGTAGTAAACTGTACTGGGCTGTGGCAGTGCCTAAATTACTATACGGGTGTGAGGTGTGGTCAATGAGTGAACAGAGTGTATTAATGATGGAGCAGGCTCATGTATGGGCAGCACGCGCCCTGCAGAGCCTGCCAAATCATAGCTCATGTCTAGCAGTCACTGCTTCACTTGGATGGCTGAGTATTGAGTCACACATTGACATAAAACGGTTATGTTATGTACACAGGTTAATTTGTGTTGATCCTCGCTCCATAGCCCGTGAATTGACTGCTCATGTTTTTATGCAAATGTATATAGACATAGATATTTCTACAGATGAGGGACCCATTGCTGTTTTATATAAAACTTGTAAGAAATATAATCTAATGGATATCGTGTACAATGAATTATTTTTTAGTGCAACTTCCATGTCATCTACACGTTGGAAAAAATGTGTTTATAACTCTATAAGTCAACAGCATATTGCGCGTTGGAATATGTCCCACATAATGTACACAAGTTTATATTTGTTTAACAAATGTGTGAAATCTGTGAATTGTTTATGGATTTGGAAGGTTGCAAAACGTAATCAGGCTTTTTTAAGTAAATGTAAAACTGTTGCTAGGATTTTAATCGGTAGCGGATGTATCTTTTATAGTTTTTCAGGTGATAATGTCCGACATTTACAAATATGCTCTCTGTGCGATTCTTATGACAGATTAACTGTTGCTCACGCGTTGTTGAGCTGTGCGAGTCTTCAACCTCTTAGAAGTGTCAGCTGGGCCGCCGCTACTCAGTCTATGCCCGGTCCCCTGGCTGAGTCGTTAGGCTCGCTTTGTGACAATGAGAAAATGATTATGTTATTGAGCAGATTGAATTGTCCTCACATTACAGAGTGGCAGGTTATATATGAGGACATTATCACTTTTCTCGCCACAATGTACACCAAGTTCAAGGCGAATTTAAATCGACTGTGATTTTCCACGAGCTGTTCACAATACCTTGAAATGTCACAGTAATCATACGAATTTGAGCCATTTTGGGATTAGAGTTGGACCCACCACGGCCGGCCCAGTGCGTTGGCCCTGTGTTTATCTGATCTTGGGCCAACGTCGTGGACGCTGGTCCAGCATTGGATCGACATGGGACCGACGTATTGTGCCGGCTGGGTGGTTTCAGGCGGTGTACCAGCCTTATGCCAATTTCGGCTGTACTTTTTCGTTTGTACTTTTATAAACACATGCTGCAATGTTTCACCCTCTGTACATAATGTTTATAATGTGTGTATTTGATACGTTTTTTAATAGAAGCTCTGACGCATTTATGTAATGTCAAATAAAAAAAGAAGATTTATTAACATTTATAATTAAAATTAGCTACGCAATTAATTATTTATTTATCGGTTATAATACTATGTAGAATTGTATTTGTATTGTCTTTACTGTATACCATGTATAACACATGTACTTCAATATGGAGGTGAATAAAGACATATATATAAAACAGTTCCATGAATATTTTAGCTCCAGAACCCCTAGTTTTAAGGATTTTTTTTAGTTTTTAGTTATGCAAAATGATGCCTTGATGCATTTAGAAGGTTTAAAGGGTTTTAACATGGGTAAGGGCTGAGCTATTTATTCACATATTTGTTTACCTCCCACAATAACTATTATCTCATGATTAAAGACCTCAAATATGTTTTTACAAACCAAAGAGTTTTTTTCAATTTAAATAATCATACATCTTTTAAAGGGACCCCTTGGGATGAGACATCTTCAATTTTGTCAATTATGAAAATTTAACTAATATGAAGCTATATAGCCTACTGATCTTAGCTAAAAATACAAAAAAGTCAAAAAACTATTTAAAAGCACCGAAAAAGAGTGAAATAGTTAAATTTTCAGGTCGTATATTGCCATGTAAACAAAACAAGTCAGCAATATATAGCACTTTCCATCACATATTCCCACGTCTTGAACGAGGAGATCAAAACAATCGCCGCTAATTGGTGTCTGATTGGTGTCTTATAGCCAGGACATGAGGTGATACACCTGGAACACTGATTGTCTGCCCAACGCTGGGCCGACGGCATCACCATGTGGCCCAATGCTGTAGGAACATTTAACCGTCCTTTAGCAAGTGTTTAGGTGTACAAAAAGTTTGTTTGGGTTTTAAGCGGTTTCATAGAAATGTTGATGAAAAAAATATTTTTAAAAAGCTAAAAATCCTGAAAAAAATGATCTGGTGAAAAATCATGATCTGGTGGATACACTACTTCATTACAAAACTAAAAACGAAAATTGATGTCATCCCAAGGGGCTGCTTTAATTATAAATTAATACATTGTAAATATTATACTCCTTCAGTGCGGGGACCGACTTTTGGTGTCAGAATCTGACGTCCACAGACGTGATATTCTGACGTACGTCTGTAGTGGATCCCCGCGCTGGATTAAACATGAATTGTTTTTTTTACATACGGATAAGTATGATATCTCAATAATTATAAAAAGCTTAAAATAACCTTGGTCTAATTAACTAGCTACATTATTTTTATTCTAATAAATTTATTATGTTATGCAGAAGTAAAATATGGGCATCCAAATGAGTGTCTACGTTGGTTGTGCATAGTAAAATGTGTAAACAGCACATATAAATATGAAAAAGGTTTGAGTAAAACATATTCTGTCATATTCTGCCATATTATGGCTTTGATATTCCTTGATTCTATGAACAGTTATATTATGTGGCCAATGCCGTGAGTAAATATGACCATATAAACTCAGTCAAAATGTTACTTTACATTTACATCCCCGCATTTATGGGTAAATATTCTTCAGACTGCTGACATATCAAGAACAACTTATTAGACTATCTAATTACAAGTCAATACGATGGTCGTGCATTAAACTGAACATTTCACTTGCAAACTTTGACCAGTTGGGGTTTAAACCAGTCAATCTGTCTCGTATAATTAAGATCGGTATGCTATTAACATGATTAAGTGTGTGTTTTATGGCCCAGTTACACTGGGGCGGTCCGTGGAGGTGGCGGTCGGTCCAAGGAGAGATAGGCCTTGCAACGGTATGAACCGTGTGAAAGTCGGCGGTTCGTACCGCGGTCCATAATAATTGGAATGTCATAATTATGCGGAGTAATATAGTCAGATACAGCCTCATAAGGAATTTTTGGCAATTTTGGCCTGTTTCAGAAAAATAAATAATACGCAGTTGTACAGTTCTTTTCGGAGATTTACGGATGTTTCTAGCGGTCTTATTCGGTTTGTGGAATGAGATTTACAGTCTTGATTCGGTTATTTACAGTTATGCACGCTCATATATGATAGGTATTCGGTTATGTGTATTCATATACAATTACTGAGGGAGCTTGTCTTCGTTCCGTAGGAAACCTCGCTAAAAATGGACCGTATATATCCCTTTTTGTAGGGGCGGGTATATACGGTCTGATTCGGAGAGATACGTTCGCAAAATGATAGATACTGTCTGGATAATTAGCACGGTCATTTATTTGAGTTCAGTTCGATTGCTGGCTGGATTAGCAAAAATAAATCAACAAAAACTCTTTAACATTAATGTTAGCTTCAAGTTAATGTAAATAGTCAATATAATCACATCTCTAACATTTACAATGAGGGGGTTAGTTGAGAGCGTCAATTGCATTATTACCTGCTACATTTTATTTTTAATTATATAAATACGCACTTATGCATACAGTTGCAGCCAACTTCCACCAGCGCCGGGTGTTTTTCGCTGATTTCCCAGTCAATTCTAAATCAATTTCCATGAAATTTTGTAGGCACTCTTTTCAAGTATTCCGGCGCATTGAAAATTTCGTGAAAATTGAATGAGTATTTAAAAAGTTAGACCATTTGACACGTAGAGGAATTTCGTGATTGAAGCTGATAGCGTTCAATGGGTTTATAGAGGAGCGTCATAATGTCAAATGGTCTAACTTTTAAACTACATAATATTTTTCTTGAAATTTTCAGGGCAGGTGCCGTCAAACTAGGAACTGACGCTTGGAAAATTTCATGAGAATCGGATAAAATTGCATGAGCAATGAGCGAAAAACATGCAACGCGAAAGTGACAGATTTAAAGTGACTTTCACTTTGGTATGTATTAGTGGTATTGAAAGGATTAACCCTTTAACCGCCAAATTATTCATTTTGAATTTTCACTCACTTGAGGTTATGTCTCGCTGACGCAATCCACAACTTGAAGTGAGTGAAAATTATTCAGATTTGACCAAATGGAGGTCAACTCTTTTTAAATCTTGCTGGTTGATGTCACATTTTATCTTTAACATATATTTAAAATGTGGTACTTAATGTGCTAATAAGAAATGAAAACCTGAATAATGCGGCACCGGCGGTTAAAGAGTTAACCCTTGTCCTACTGAATTTCTTCAATTGTATTTTTCTTCATTTGAAGCTGGAATTGCTACGCAATTTCCAGCTTCAAATGACGAAAAATATTTATATTTTTTGAAAATAGACATCTTTTAAATTGAGCTATTTGACTAACTGAGCATCTACCGCTGGGTGTGTGTGTGTGTATATACAGAAAGTCATATTTAATTCAGAGTCATAAAATCATGCAAATACGCTGATTATAGTACACCTACATATCTAAAAAGATTCATATATACTTTGGAAGGTACATAGAACTTCTTGGTGAATATGGGAATCGATCTACAGTTATGGAGATGCCGCATTGGAAATTTCTTTTCCACTCACAGCAATTTAAAGAAGTGTATGCATGGGTACGTCATAGGCTCCATTTTTCGCCATGGTTTGAGATTTGTATTACTATTCCTGGTGTGTGCATCGCTGTACACGGATCAATTGACACATACGAACAGACCCATTGAAGCGAATCACAACATGGTATGTACAGAGTACAGAGCAATCGCGATGACCGAGTCCAGAAATAAGTGGACTACCAGTATTCATTCTTTGTTGACAATTTCACGGTCGGGCGATATAGAGATGAATCCAGGCCCCACGGGAGTTGCAGGTCAAGATGAACCACGCAAAACAAGACAGAACAGGAGCTCTACTGACGATAGCTTACCAAACCAGCCAAGCCTTAAAGACGTTATGTCAGAAATCCGTGATTTTCGGAAAGATGTGAGTACAAAACTAGCAGATTTAAAGACAGATGTAGCTGCACAAAAGGAGGAGTTAACTTCCTTAAAACAGACAGTTAATGAATTACAGCACGATAATAACATTTTGGTACAGAGACTGGACAGCCTAGAGGGACAAAGCCGTAGAAACAACATAATAGTCAGGGGTGTCCCCGAAACTCCAGATGAAACATGGGACCAATGTGAAACTTTATTAAAAGAAACCCTTTGCAGTAAACTCGGAATGGAAGGTGATAGGGTAAATGATATACCGATGGAAAGAGTGCACAGACTACCAAGACCAGCCCATCTAGATCATAGAAAACCACGAGACATAATTTGCAAGTGTGCCTTTTATAAAGACAAGGACAACATTATGAAATCAGCAAGGTCGAAAAAGCCAGAAGGTGTTTTCTTTATGGAAGATCTAACTAAAACTGTGAAAAGTGTGCGCTATAAACTGAAAGACAAGTTAAGGAAATGTAAAGAGGCCGGCTTCAAATCCTACTACTCGCATGACAAACTTATTGTAGTTGATGGAGATGGAAAGCGAAATGCTTACACATATGACACTGTTAACGATCATATAAAATGTTTATATTCAAATTTCAATCTACCAGAATGAGAGATAGGCCAAGGTCCTAATTCAGAAACTGAGGTTAATGAATTAAAAAATCAGGTAAACTTTACCTCTGTCAGTTGGAATATTGACGGGATAATAAATAAACTTGACGACCCACATTTTATTGATTACATCAGTAAGTTCATGATTGTATGTCTTTTTGAAACTTTTGTTGACAACATAAATCTCACTGAATATTTTCCTGGCTATGAGTGTTACATAGCTCCAGCTCTAAAGTTGTCTGCGTATGGACGAAGGTCAGGTGGTACCGTGTGTATGATCAAACAAAATATTTCGAGTTGGTTTAAACAGTTACATATATCGTGTAGTAATGCAATAGCATTTAAAGTTGACAAAACATTGTTTGGTACACATCGCGATATTTTGTTTGTGTCTGTATATATTCCACCCACAGGTTCAACATTTTATGACAATAAAGATAGCTCCGATGGGATAGTTTTACTACAGCAAGCATTGCTAGAAGTTTTAGTAGATAATGACGGAGATATCATATTGTGTGGTGATTTGAACTCTAGAACAGGCATATTTAATGTATTGCATAACACAGATTTTCAGGACATGTCAACAAACATTTTCGATGAGATACGGTTTTCAAAGGATACGAAAATTAATGCCTTTGGGAGATCACTTCTATCATTATGTTCTGCACTAGACTTGTATATCTTGAACGGTTCAACTCCAGACGGTAACTCTGGTCAATTCACAAATATTTCAGTACATGGCAACAGTGTTGTAGACTATGTTATTTGTTCTAACAATATTGTTGATATATTTAAATCTGTAAAAATTGAAGATAATATCTTATCATCACATATGCCTATTGAATGGAGCCTAAAATGCAATTTGTTCACTATGTCTGATACCGCTACTAGCTCTGACAAATGTTTAAATGTGAAACCAGTAATCAGATACACGTGGATGACAGAGCGTATACCTGTATATACTGAGAAGATACTAACCTACTTGAATCAGGAAAATATCGATGAAGGTTTTGACATAAATAATGTAACAGAAAACATTTCAGCAAATTTTATAGAATCATCACAATTTTTACAGTCTTCCACAGGAGCTAAACGTAAATCGCGGAAATCACCTTGGTTTGATAAAGAAAGTTCTAATGCTAAAATAAAGTTACGACACTTTTTACGTATATTCAGAAATTCAAACAAGGAAAACGATAAGATGTCCTATTTGAATCAGAGAAAGGCATACAAAGGGCTAATACGAACTAAGAAAAAGACATATTGTAAAAGCAGTGCTCAAAAAATCAATGACAGCCTTGGAGATTCTAACACATTTTGGCGACAGTTACGTAATTTGAATTCTCAGAGTAGAATAAATAATACAATTTCATTAGACGATTGGTATACTTATTTCTCCAGCCTGTTTAACCCCGTCACCCACGATGATGCTCATAATACTGATGAATCGTCTTTAAATGATTTGCTTAGCAATATTAACTATCATCTTGATCCACCCGTAAGTATAAATAACGAAATTACAGAAGAAGAAATATCAAAAAGTATCAAATGTCTAAAAAGCAGCAAATCGGCGGGACCTGATGGTTTGGTCAGTGAAATGTTTAAATATTCTCCAAGCTGCCTAACAAAATATTTGATCAAACTTTTTAACGCTATCTACGATACTGGGGTATTCCCAGCAGCGTGGCGTCGTTCTACAATTGTGCCTATTCATAAAAAAGGTGGAGTTAACTTGCCTGAAAACTACCGAGGTATATCTTTAACAAGTGTCTTCAGTAAGATATTTACAGGTGTCTTAAATAAAAGACTACAAACATGGGCTAGTGACAATTTCCTTATTTCAGAAGAGCAAGCAGGTTTTCGAAAAGGTTATGCCACCGTAGACAACGTATTTATTCTACATTCTCTTATTAGAAATTGTTTGGACAGAAAAAGAAAATTATATGTCGCATTTATTGATTACAAGAAAGCATTCGACTCTATTAATAGGAACGCCCTCTGGAAAATACTTGAACAAAATGGTATAGACGGGAAAATGCTGGCTGTTCTGAAATCACTATACAGTGAAGTGGTGAGTTGTGTTCGTAGTGATATTGGAACTACAAAATATTTTAATTGTTCAAAAGGTCTAAAGCAGGGTTGTATATTAAGTCCTATATTATTCTCATATATCATTCAAGTAGTAACAAATGAAGTTTGCCGGCGTGGTGGTCACGGTATACAGTTACATCCTGATATTATTGAATTGTCTATTTTACTGTTTGCAGATGATATCGTCCTCATAGCAGACACAGTGTATGGTTTACAACGTAAGATAAATGTTTTATATAATGTATCATGTATCCTTGGTCTGGAAGTGCATGCGGGCAAATCAAACATTGTTGTGTTTCGTAATGGAGGTAAATTGGCTGCAAACGAAAAATGGCACATCGGTACAGCCGATCTTAACGTTGTGTCAGAATATACATATTTGGGAATTGTCATGTCAACTCGTCTAAGCTCAACCTGTATTCAAAACCGTTTAGCCACAAGGGCCCGATCTGCAGTAGCTAAGATAGATAAATCTTTAAGACACTTACATGATCTTGAATTGGAAGTTTTGACTAACATTTTTGATACACAGGTTAAGCCAATTTTACTTTATGGTGCTGAGGTATGGGGTATGTGTAATGATACATCTGTCATTGAAAATGTTCATTTAAATGCTTTGAAACGATTTTTGAATGTACCTTTTATAACACCCAACGCACTGGTCTATGGTGATACTGGCAGGCACGAATTGTATATAAGAAGTACTCTCTGCAGCATTAGATATTGGCTGAAAATTCTAAAAATGAATGATTCTAGGTATGTGAAAAAGGTATATAACATGATGTTAAATAGGAGTACTGCAAAGAGTTGGACTAATCAAATAAAAGATGTTTTATATAATTTAAATCTGAGCGAATATTGGGAAAATCAATTGGTTGAAAATGAAAGAAATTTCCTGCACATAGTAGAAAGTAAATTGATAGAAATTAGTGACAATAAATGGTCAGCCTGCATAGCTAGGAGTAATAGATACAGTGTATATAGGACGTTTAAGCTCTACAGGTTTAAAGAAGATTACCTTAAAATAATACACACACGGAAACTAAGAAAACTAGTGACATGCTTCAGGTTGGGAGTGAGTGATATTTTTGTACATAGAAATAGATTTGATAACCACGCACAATTTGTATGTCCACTCTGCACTGAGTATGAAGAAGATGAGGTGCACTTTATACTACAATGTCCTGTGTTTCATGATATACGATTAAAATATCTAAGACCATTTGACAGCCCACCAAACAATCACACGTTTGTACGATTAATGTCATGCGATGAACCCGAAATTATTCGAAGCTTGAGCCTTTTTATTCTCCATGCGTTTAAAAGAAGACATAATTATTTGTATGGTAATATTGTTGAACAGTTATAAAAAAATGACCATTGTATATCACATACTGTTATAATAATATTGTTGTTGAATGTTTTGAAAGGGCCATTGGCCTATCAAATAAAAACTACTACTACTACCGCAAACTATATTATTTATTTTAGAAACATATTATTTGGCATAAAATCTGCTTGAAACCGTATATATCCGGGTCTAGCAGGACAAGGACACATTACTTTCTCAATCGTTTCTCACTGTGAAGTGTGCTTTCCTCAAAACACGTCTTGCTCACTGTGACTGTGAAGTGTGCTCTCCTCAAAACACGTCTTGTTTTTATAGGTTTTTTCACACCGCTTGATTATATCCGCAAGGCATTGTAAATGACCTAATAAGACCCTGTGATATGAGCACCAACATTAAGTATAGGATAAAGCCCGACAAGCTCTCCATTCTTAGCTGTGAAAAAGGTCTCGAGGTCGAAGGCCGAGGCTTTTTTCACAGCTAAGAATGGAGAACCCCGAGGGTTTTATCTGACTTAAAACACAACAGACCATAATGAGAATTCCATATTCAAGAGAAAATCTCCGTAAGACACCTCCAGTGGATCCGTTTATGATCGTAAATAGTAACCGTATATCACCTTATAAATTCATAAAAAAAACCTGAGGCCTAAACCTCAGACCTGGAAAAACCCGAGATCATGTAAGGTCATTTACGGTTCACAATATATTATTTATGGTAGTTTATGAAAGTTTACAGTGTTATAAGGCTATATACAGTTCGGCGGACCGTGCGTTAACCGTACCAAGTTTTCAAACATGTTCAAAAATTAGAAAGACACCCACGGTCGACGGCCGGTCGGCTAGCGGTGCGCGAGGTCTAATACGGCTCGATTCGGTTCTTTGGCGGACGAACCGTAAATGCCGATCGTATCTCTCTTTTACCTGAAAAACCCCCGTGTGACTGGGGCTTTAAAGGTGACATATCACCCCATATATAGTATGAATAATTTTGTGACCAATAAATCAAAGTTGCCACAAGATGGGGCACAATTGTTTCGGTCCAAGTCTTGTATTCTACACCCCCCCCCCCCGACCAATCGAACAGTGGTTCGGCGTGTCGCATGACGAGATCGGCCAATCACCGCCGTCAGCTGTTATTTCCATTATGGGGTAGAATATAAGACTTGGGCTATTGTTCCCTTATATGGTGTGATTGGCTATCATGTGACCCTCACATTTGTCACATGATAGCTATGTGAGGGTCACATGATAGCCAATCACCCCATATAAGGAAACAATTGTGCACCATCTTGTGGCAACTTTGATTTATTTGTCACAAAATCATTCATACTTTATATGGGGTGATGGGTCACCTTTAAACTTACATAAATGCATTTGAAAGCATATCGTTGCCTGCTTGTAGGCCTACGACGTTCGTACAAGAGCTGTAAGAGATCCGCAATAAAAACTTACGACCTCTCCATCACAACTTGATAAATCATTACGGCATGCTTACTGGCATGATTATTGGGCTCTCTAGTTATATTAACCATTAGAGCACTGAACTAAGAAATTTAAATTTTCAGCCACTTGAAGTTGTGTCTCGCCACCGCGATCAACAACTTCAAGTGACTAAAAATGTGTGTTATTTGTAAAATTTGGTCCCAACTTATATCAGTGTTTTAAGATTGAAAGCATATTTTATTTTTAATAACCGGTGCTAACAAAAACACAGTATGTCTGCTGTATTTGACATTAATGTTGCAAGGGTTAATCTGAAAAAAGCTGGTCACATTGACCCGTTCGCACGCCGTACCACGGCCTTCTCAAGGCGACGTGAGAGATAACGAATTACGTTCGTAGCCAGGTCGTGTACATGAACTCTACGGTTTGAGCCCACAAGCTTCACTTGGCACATTACAAGTTTGTATAGGTCTAGTATTTATCAGTAGACACAAGTTGCCATATTCACCATTGAATTCATATTTTAGCTCTATGGGCGCCGCTGATCATGCATCAGTAGCATGTCTAGCCGCTATTAAAAGTGTGCGTATATATATATTTCTCACTCGTTTATTTTTTTCCGATCAAATATACAACATACACAATTGATACAGACATCTAAACACATACAATTCTAAAATACCCTTACCATTCACTATAATTTAAATCTAAACTAAACTTTGCAGTTTATCAATAAATTATTTGTAGTGTTATTTTCTCGGGAAATATTTTCTTCAACGTTTAAAACACATCACTACATTATTTTCTTTGTCTGACCACTACATTTAGTGGAGCAGCAGGAGGTCGCTAGCTGCAGTATTTAAGGAGTTACCCAGCCACAAAAAGTAACATTATGTGTTATATACCAAATTAAAGCTTAGCATCTCTGGAGTAAGAAAAGTGATGGTGCTAAGTTCGCAGCCTGGAGGGATTTTTGTAATCTGACCTTGAAGTACACTACCGTCGGATTTAAAAGTGACATGTCAAAATGACATGACATGACATGTCAAAATGACTGATACGCCAGTAAAGAGATGTATTTGCCTCCAGTGTCTACTGAATGCTCTCAGTAACCAATAATTTATAGCCAGCCTTTGATTATGTATCCCGGTAAACACAAAACATCTGTTTAATGTTGGGCCAGCGCTGTAGACGGTGGGCCAACATTGAACCAATGTCGGATAATGTCCCTTTGCTTGCTGGATTAGTAATCAGATAGTTTCATTCAAACACATATTAAATACTGGTTTAATATTGGCACAGCGTCGCAGACGATGGCCCAGCAATAAACCAACATTAGATCAACGTCTTGTTTATATGGGTTACACATTCCCTGACATTGGAGACAGTATATGCTTACATATATATCTAATTCCGTATGTCCAGAATAATATAAGTTATGGTAGAAATGGAGAAACGATACAGATGGCCGGAATATCTTCGCATTAATATTTTATAGTTGTGATTAGAATAAACGTGCATGTACTTATATTTATAGATGCAAAATATTTTAAAAGACACGACATGCATCTATATTCAAATATGAAATAATCTTGGCAAAACTATCGCAGCATATATTAAATAAATTAAAACAGATAAAGCTTTATTTTGCACCGATAATGGTATAGCCTAATTAATACATTACTATATCTGTATTATATTATTATTTCCCGCGGCCTAATTTTATGAATTACATAAGAAACTATAAAAATATATATCCTTTAATTCGTCATACGAGAATTCGAAGTTGTCACAGTTTTTCCGCATTGTCAATAGATCTATTATATTTTATTAGTGGTTTCGAAATCGATTTAACAAGTTGTTGTTTTTTCAGATGGGTATCTGCAGGATTAGAATGGGAATAATTCAACATGGGATGCATCATATATAATGTATCAACTACAAATCTTACATTATTATACAATTTCGAATGTGAATTGTCACAAACCCGAATCTTTAAAGACACAAGCGGATGAAAGAGCTGTTTAAAGTATCATAGTGAGCGACAAAGTCATTGAAACTAGGGGTGCACTTATTTTCGAAAAAAGTGGATGCATTTATATTCGAACATAAAAGAATTTCATAACATCCCCAAAACATGCGATTTTCACTTATAAGTTCATGCACGTTTATACGCGGGGATACGGTGTGCAGTCATAATTAGATCTTTTTAAATATAAAACACATTTTATTATGTATCACAATAAAGTGTTCCGTACAGATGTCAATTCAGATACTACTTAATACACTAATACAAATGCTTTGTATTTAAACTAAATTAAACAGAAACATGATTATGTTCCTGAATAAGAAACTTTCCACCTCAATGAGTAATCTCGATGAAATTTACTCCACAAAAATGTGATAGCTGTGAGTAAATTACTAGTGTTGTTGCTCATCATCTCACTCTTTTTCGGTCACAACAAAAATGATATTGATCACTGAGATATTTTTTTAAAAGAATGTGAAAACTTCTTCAGTGATCAAGATCACTTTTCTAGTGGTTGAGATAACTATTTAAAATGCTTAGCAAATATTTCATCGCCAACAACACTGACATTTATTAAATATGGTTGTTGTTGGCGACGAAATATGTTTCATGGAATTTACTTCAAATTGATTCATTTCGCCTGTCCGCGCTCCGTCAACTATCTGCCTGCCTACGTTTTTAAATATTAAATGTTTTTAAAGTAGTTTTTAGTTGCATCCATGAACACCACCCAATAAACACAAAACATTTGTATATCATTTATACAAATGTCTTGTGTTTACTAGGACGGCGATTTACATTGTAATATCTGATTGGTTAATGCATTGTCTATTGTATTCTTCGGTGGCCAATATCACTTTTGTATTGGCTGAGATAACTTTTAAAGTGGCTTTGCTCACTTCTTCAGTGCCCAAGATAACCTTTGTGGTGGCTGAGATAACTTTTAAAGTGGCTGTGATGACTTCTTTAGTGGCCAATTTTTTGTAGCGTTGAAATAACTTTTGAAGTGGATGCCACCATTTCTTCCGTGGCTAAGATCACTTTTGTAGTGGCTGAGATAACGTTTAAAGTGGCTGTAATCACTTCTTCAGTGGTCAAAATCACTTTTGTTGTGACTGAGATCATTTTTAAAGTAGCAGTAGTAGTAGTAAATCATTGCTTTACGTCACTTTTTGGCACAAAAGGTCTTTTAAGTGACATTATAATACGATAAAAACGTTGTAGTCAATTGACGAGATGAATGATGTACAGATGATGATGTGAGGGTGATAGGGCATGGTGGGTTATTGAGAGCGTTTTCCTTCCCTCGCCCGATAAGGGGTTCTGGGCATGTCTAGGGGATAATACCCCCAGACATGCCCAGACGGCCGGAGACTTGAGTTTCGCTGTGCAATTTAATACTGAAACTCTGAGGCATTTCGCGCAGCTCCGCTATCCTCGGGTCGGATAGTCCCCAGAGTAACAATAGGAAGGATCACTCCCTCTGGGTAACTCCATTCATCCCACGTGAGAGACCTAAACACGTCAAACACGCAATTGCCGGTTATTTAAGGCTACCACGGCCTACATCAGCGCCAGCACTGATGCGGGTGCCATTTTTAAAGTGGTTCACTTCTACGGTGGACAAGATCAGTTCGTTTGTGGCCGAGATCATCTTTGTGGTAGCTGAGATAACTTTTAATGTGGCTGTTATCACTTCTTCAGTGACGAAAATCATCTTTGTACGGGCTGAGATACCTTTTAAAGTGTCTGTGAGCACTTATCCAGTGGCCAAGATAGCATTTGTAGCGGCAAAAGTAACTTTTAAAGTGGCTGTGATGACATCGTCTGTGACCGAGATCAATTTTGTAGTGGCTGTGATAACTTTTGAAGTGGCTGTGATGACTTCTTTTGTAGTCATGATCATTTTTGTAGTGACCGAGATCACTTTTTTAGGAACTGACATTAGATTGTTAGTGGCCAAGATCACTTTTGTAGCGGTTAAGATAACTTTTAAATTGGCTGTGATCACTTCTTCAGTGACTAAGATCACTTTTGTAGTGGCTGAGATCACCTTTGAAGTGGTTGAAATCACTTCTTTAGTGGACAACATCACTTTTGTAGTGGCTGAGATAATTTTTAAAGAGGCTGTGATCACTTCTTCTGTGACTAAGATCACTATTGTAGTGGCTGAGATCACTTTTAAAGTGGCTGTGATCACTTCTTCATTGGTCGAGATCACTTTTGTAGTGGCTGAGATAACTTTTGAAGTGTCTGTGATCACTTCGTTAGTGGCCAAGATCACTTTATAGTGGCTTAGATAATTTTTTCAGTGGCTGATACCAGTGGATTAGTGGCCAATATCACCTTTGTAGTGGCTGAGATAACTTTTAAAGTGGTTGTAACCATTTTTTCAGTGGCCAAGATCAGCTTTGTAGTGGCTGAGACCACTTTTAAAGTGGCTGTGATCACTTCTTAGGTGGACAAGATCAGTTTGTTTGTGGCTGTGATCAGCTTTGTGGTATTTGAGACGACTTTTAATGTGGCTGTGATCACTTTGTCAGTGACCAAGATCACTTTTGTAGTAAATGAGATAATTTTCAAAGTAGTTGTGATCACATGTTCCATTTCAAGATCACTTTTGTAGTGGCTGAGATAACTTTTAACCCTTTGACTTCCAGGCCGGGGTGCATGCCAGGATCCAGATATACTGGTTTAGGAGTTCTATTTTTCGTCATTTGAAGCTGGAATTGCTAGCGCAATTTCCAGCTTCAAATGACGAAAAATACATAATGTAGTATATATTTGACGAAAATTTGTGTCATTTTATGGTTACATTCATTGACGAATGACGACGGAAATTTCCGTCATGTATGGTAGTGAAAAGGTTCAAGTGGTCGAAATAATTTATTTAGTGGCCAAGATCACCTTTGTAGTGGGAGCGATTACTTTCAAAGTGGCTATTATCAATTCTTCAAAGGTCATGATCACTTTTGTAGTGACTGAAATGACGTTTTCAGTGGTTGAAATCAGTTTGTTAGTGGCAAAGATAACTTCTGTAGCGGCTGAGATAACTTTTAAAGTGGCTGTGCTTACTTATTTAGTGGTCAAGATCACTTTTGTAATAGTTTAGTTACTTTTTAATGTGGCTGTGGGCACTTCTTCGGTGGCCTAGTTCACTTTTCCAGTGGCTTAAATATTTTCTTCTGTGGCTGACTACTGTTTGTTAGTGGCCAAGATCACCTTCGTAGTGATTCAGATAACTTTTAAAGAGGATGTTATCAATTCTTCAGTGGCCAAGATCATTTGTAGTGGTGTAAATACTTTTTAAAGTGGTTGTTATCAATTCTTCAGGGTCCAAGAGCACGTTTGTAATGACTGAGATCGCTTCTTAAGTGGCTGACATCAGTCTGCTAGTGTCAAAGATTACTTTTGTAACGACTGATGTAACTTTTAAAGTGGCCAAGTTCACTTTTGTAGTGGATGAGATGACTTTCAAAGTAGCTATTGTCAATTCTTAAGTGGTAAAGATCACCTTTGTAGTGACTGAAATCACTTTTTCGGTGGTTGACTTCAGATTGCTAGTGGCCAAGATCATTTTCGTATCTGTTGAGATAACTTTTAGTGTGGCTGTGAAAACTTCTTCGGTATTCAAGATCACTTTTCTAGTGGCTCAGATAACTTTTAAACTGGTTGTAATCATTTCGTCAGCGGCCAAGATCAGTTTTCAGTGGATGGGACAACTTTTAAAGTGGCTGTGGTTATTTCTGTGGTGGCCAAGTACACTTTTGTAGTGGATGAGATAACCTTCAAAGTGGCTGTGATCAGGCCTTCAGCCTTAGCTCCCCACTATGTAAAAGGAGGAACATAAAATATTAAATTGAGATACTAGCTTATTACAGCCTAGGCGTTTTTTAGATGTGATAAGCTGGACTAGTCTTAATCTACCCTTCTTTTTTTTAGAAATAAGCATATCCATCCATATCATGCATGGATCAACCACAAAACTATGATAGGCCTATCCCATATTATCTTCTGATCTAACTGTACAGTAATTAACAAAAATGGTTCTGATCATTTTCTAATATGTTGGAAACGCAGTTAGTGTTTTTCAAACATATTAGACCAATCTTATAATATTTTAATTGTGGTCACTAACTCACAGAATTTGTTCAGTTATCAACGATAGGCGTATTGAGCGACCTTACAAGTATTTTTTTTTTTTTCAGTAATGACGGCAATAATTTGCATACTATTTTTACTGCAACACATTATAGCATGGTTTTCTTGTCTTTATTGACTCTGATAACATGGGTGTAGATACTATTTTCGTTGCGTGATCTGGGATATTGACCAAGCCATAAATAGATTTATATTTTCCGGTAGGCCTAATGCGGCGCTAATTTTCATACAAAATTTTCTGAAACACATCAGATCACTCTAAAAATAGTTTTATAGGCTTCTTTGACCCTCGAAATATGGGTGTAGACACCATTATTATATCATTATCTGTGATATTGACCGAGCTATAATTAAATATACATTTTTCGATAATGGCGGTACAAATTTGCATAGAAATGACACGTGGGACATATTTCCAGCTTGCAGCTGGTTAACAAAGCTAACCATTTTCGACGGGGTTTTTACAAGCTCGATGCACCAAATAGAAGTATATCTCTGAGGGTGCGCGGGAACCCTCACAAATATACTTAATCCTACTAGACTACACGTGTCGGCCCTGAGTCGCTTGAAATACGGCTTACAGATTTACATTTTTTTGTTTTAAGATATTCTATGCTAGCTAATATATCGATTTCTTGATACAGCACCAGCAACTGGTAACTTACAAACTGCCGGAAACTAATAAAAAAGGCACGGCTTGGAAAACATTCACATTTCGTTTTTTTTCAAAACCATGTGGTTTTCAGTACCCTACTTCAAGGTCAGATTACAAAAATCCCTCTACGCTGCGGTCTTAGCACCATCACTTTTCTGAATCCAGAGATGCTAAGCTTTAATTTGGTAGATAACACATAATGTTACTTTTTGTGGCTGGGTACCCCAAAAATTGACCGGTTCTGCTGCTGCACTAATTCTAAGCCGGGAATGGAGAGTTATTGTTGATCAAGTATAGACCAATTATCATAGTAGGCCTGTGGTTTTATAATCAGTCAGGTATGACTGAGATGTTGATTATGAGGGATCCTCATTATGGTCGGGTGTGTTTTAAGTCAGTTAAAACCTACAATCTTAGCTGTGAAAAAAGCCTCTGCCTTCGGCCTCGACATTTTTCACAACTAAGAATGTAAAGCTCCTCGGGCTTCGTCCTATACTTAATGCATGTATTGAACACAAATGAGGACGCCCCTGGAGAGTAAAATTCAATCGTATTAAAACTACATACTACATCACTTCGAAGCGGAAAAATGTAATCCACCCTAATCTTATAATAATTTCGATGATATTGTCATTAATCGCAACGTCGAACATAAGTAGGGGAGCGGCCAACTAGCTAAAAGATGCGTATTTTTCGAGTTTAATTAGCCCTCCTGGCATCAGGCTGAAATATGTCTCAAATGAAAGAGGAGACCCCACTGGTAAGTTTTTGCCCTGTTGGCATTGCTACATCCCGGGGGTTACCATGGCAACGGGGGTGTAAACAAACCCTTTCAAAACCTTCCGAATCCTAATAACTGACCAGTTTCTCCCATGTGATTTACTTGTTGTCAAAGAAATTCATAACATTTATAACATATCTCCACAATAATTGATTTTCATCGTATAAAATAACAAAATTGTATGCATTCTTCACAACAAAAACATAATTTGTATAATTCTGAATGTTTTTCACATTTAAAGTGTTGCCATGGCAACTGTGTTATTATCAATTATTGTGCTATAACAAATGATAATGTTTGCTATGTTACTTTTCATCCGCTCAACATAAAAACACAAACAATGTGTCAAATTGAAGGTAATTTATTTTTCTTTAACATGGCAATTTTAAGATATCAAATTATATAATTTCTATATGCCTTATTTGCATAAATGCATAGGCTATATTGTCAAAAATAACAAGTTGTCACAACCTTCTCAACTCGTGATATATATTACACTTGTAATTGCTTACACAAGCTACTATAGTCACTGGGACACCATGAATCAATGGCAATTTTTTTTCGTTAGTCGTATGTGTATATTATATTGTGCTATGCCGTTGGGGTGTAATAAGATGATTTGTGTTGCACAGCCGGTATTTCTGTTTTGTTCAAAGCAAAAAACACCCTATATCCCCTAAGGTGTGGGGGTTGCAAAAGAGGTACATGTATTAAACCATTTTTAATGCAGTCTTGGAATTTCCCTTACATGTATCTATATAACATTCCCACATATTTCGCTGATATTGATGGCATATCACATAGTTTCTATACGCATGAACTACACAATAAACAAGGTTTGAAGGTCATCTGAGGTCAAGGTCAAGGTCATTCAAGGCTACAAAATAAAAACATCGCATATTTTAAATCGAAAATCACATATTTTGACTAAAACTGTTCATTTCTACGAGCATCTGCAGCTTTCAACTTTATTTATTGATTTTATCGCTATTTCCTTGTTCATTTTCGACTGTTGTGCTCCCCAGGCCATGATCAAAGGCTGATTATATGTTCTAAAACCGATATTTTACCCTTTCCAGCTAGTAGAAAACTATCTATAGGCCTACCCACAAATAAGCCGTGTGGGTTGCAATACAAGCTCTATTCATTGCATAATGTTGTCTTTGACTTTCACGTATCTCTAATATGTTCCGCCATATTTCGGTGTTATCGATGACATATCAATATTCAAGCATACACTGCACAATCGAGCTGTGAAGGTCGTTTGAGATCAAGGTCATCTGAGGTCACAAAATAAAAAAAAACTGAAAAAACTACTAAGGTAAGGGGGTTGAAGGGGACACTCGATTAACTTCATTGTAGTCTTTGAATTTTACAAATCTCTAAAAAGTGTCGACATATTAATTTTGCTGATTTTGATGCTATATCACACAGTTTGAAGCATGCACTATGCGATAAGAAAGTTATAAAGGTCATCTCAGGTCAAGGTAAAGGTCATCCGAGGCCACGAAATCGATCAAAGAGCGTATTTTGACTCATTTGTAAGAGCGTATTCAGCCATAAACTTCAATTAGTAATCTTATTCTTACTGTTATGTCTATTTTCAGCTGTAATACACCCCAAGCCATGATGAAATGACGATTCAAAGTTCCATAATTATATAGCTTGTATTTTATTTTTTTCTAGCCAAAAATAACTAACTACTGTTATGACCTCTAAGGCAAGGGGGTGTCAGCGACGCATTATTCACTGCATAAAGGATTTTTTTAAAGTTCACGTATATCCAATATCTACTCTTCTACATGATAAAGATGGTTTGAAAGTCATCTCAATTGAATGTCGTCCGACTACGCAAAGTTTTAAAAAAAACACAATGGCTTGGAATAATCGTCTATTTAAAAATCTTTATTTATACGAGCATTTTAGCTTTAAACTTCCTTTACTAATTACTTTCTGAACTAATCTGGCAACATGCTAAAATAAAATTTTAAATCGCATTCATGTGTGTACGATGATCCAGAATTAGGTCTTGGTTATGATACTCACAAAAAATGTTTTTATGTCTTCGCCAGTGAGTAGGGAATCAAATTTAATTTGGTAAACTTATGCGCTAACCTCGATGACGATTTGCTTTACTGGCTGAGATGATCGAATGATCTTTATCTTGCGGAAAACGCTTTGAGTGACAGAATCTCATTTTTACTGTCCGATATCATCTTTTCACTGGCTGAGATCACTTTTTACTGGCTGAGATAATCATTTCACTAGCTGAGATAACTATCTATTTTTGTCGATATCAATTTCAACTGGCTGAGATCACTTGTTTATTGACCGATTTCACCTTTTCTTGGACCGATATCACATTTTGACTGGCTTAAATCACTTTTTGACAGGTCGAGATCACTTCTCATTGACTGGGATCACTTTTTCAATGGTCCTGATCAATTTTCGACTGGTTGATATCACTTTTTCGCTAGCTGATATCACTGGTCGTGATCACTTTTTCACTGGCTGAGATCACTTTTTCAATGATCAAGATCACTTTTCGATTGGCTGGAGTCGGCTGTTTGTGGTCAATAAAATCACCAAAGACAGAATTGATGAATCTTATCAAATACCCCAAACTTTACATACGTCATTACGTCGATGACGCAGTGTTGGTTGCTAAGTCAGCAGAAGACATACATTTTTTGGATGTAATCAGTGTTTATTGTGGACAGTGGGAACTAAATGTCAACGTATCTACGACTAAGATAATCTTTTTTAAGAAGAGGTACACGAGAAATCCCTACATTTAATTTTGGTTAGACACAATAAAAACTAACGGATCAATATAATTACTTACCGCGTATACCAGCGCATTAACGTGCATGCACTTATATTTAAAGATGCACTTAGTTTTCGAAAGAAAATAAGTGCATGCACTTATAATTATTCGAACATAATTTTTTTTTTTTTAATTTTTTAAATTATTTTATTTCAATTAAAAATAAACTAAGCTAGCGTTAGTAATCACTGACTGTTAATTTGAAGTTAAGTTGCGTGAGTGACTCCGGGAGAATAAGTGTTGACACTACCTGAGCTCTCGTATATCACACCTCCTTTGTCAACTCTTTTCAGCTATCACACTTATGCATTATATAGCGTTCACGGCTTGAACTGCAGGCGCATATATATGGAGCAATTCTCTCCTAATATCTACCCGTTAAGAGCTGAAAACAATAATGTAGTTTGTGTTCATGATCAATTTTATAAATTATTTAATTATTATGGACATATACTAATGAGGGTTTCTAAAATTCGATACATATTACCTGCAGTACATGGCTGAGCAGAGAGCTACACAGTTGTGCACGTGGTAAATTTCGAATATAAGAACGTGCACGTACTATTCGAATATAAGTGCATGCACTTATATAAGAACGAGAAAATTTTAGAAGCCATACATAAAACAATCGATTTTCACTTAAAAATGCAAGCACAGGATATCTTATTTTCAATTACAGCGGTAAATTTATTAAAGCCCCAAAACGCTTTAGTTGTATGATAAAGGAAGCAGCCAAATTATCCTTTTGTAGTAATAAGAACTGTTTCAAGCAGCAAATTAAGAAAATATTATGAGACCAGTTTAGACAATAATGGACCCCAACAATGCAAATTTAACAACTTTAAAGCGACAAAATCGGGCTAAAATCATCATATGACCATATTAATAAGCGAAAATAAAAATACTGTTTTTTATGATTTTAGCCTGATTGTGTCGCTTTAAGCTATAATAACCTTCCGTTTGAAATCGAATAACATAAAGGTATGCCCCGATAACAGAAAAAATGTACCTGATGTGCGAGTGATTTTCATTTTAATATGAATTGCTCACATTTTAAAACATCGGGAAGCAAATTCATACAAATAATCTTTACTATCGGCCCATCAACCATTACATTAAGTAAATTAACAAACAGTGCAAGCATACTATAATTGAACAACCTTTGTAAATATATCACTATTGTACTGGAATCCTTCAAATTATGTATACATATAATAAGACTGCTCGCAGAGATTCCTTTTTCATAGGCCCAGATTACTTTTACACCCACAGAAATCCCTTAGAGACTGGCCGAGATCATTTTTTACTGACATAGAACACTTTTCACTGACTGCGACCGCTTTTTCAATGACCAATATTACTTTACCTTTCACTGAAATCCCTTTTTACTGGTCGAAATATCTTTTTCTGTGACCGACTTCACATTTTCGCGGGCTGAGATCACTTAATTACCAGCTGATATCACTTTTTCAAAGGCCGTGATTACCTTTTCAACAGCAGATATCACATTGTGGATGGCTTAGATAACTTTTTATGTGTCAAGCTACTTTTTTTTGCATGGCTGATATCACTTTTGTTTACTGGCTGAAATCATTTTTTACTGGCTGAGATCACTTCTTCGGTTACGTACTTCACTTTTCATTGTCTGAGATCATGTTTTCACTGGCGTAGAAAGCTTTTTAACTGGCTAAACTCACCTTTTCTCCAGCCAAAATCACATTTTGTTGGTTGAGATCACATATTTGCTGGTCGAGGTTATTTTTTCAGTGACTGAGATTACTTTTTCACTGGCTGATATCACTTGTTCATTGGCCGAAATCATTTTTCGCCGACTGAGATCACTTCTTCACTGGCTGCGATCACTTTTTACTGGTCGAGATCACATTTTCGATGGCTGAGATCACTTTTTCATTGGCCGATATGACCCTCCCACTGACTGAGATCATATTTTGAGTGTTTCAGATCACTTTTTGTTGGCCGAAATCACTTTTGATTGTATAAGATCACTTTTTTTCACTTGCCTAGATCGCTTTATCACTGGCCGAGATCCATTCTTCACTGACTGAAATCACTTTTTCACTGACCAAGACCACAGTTCCATTACCTGGAATCATTTTCTTTTGGGCCAAAGTCTGTTTGCAACCGTCTGAATTTACTTAGATTGCTTAATTATATCGCCTTTTTAATGGCCGATTTCACTTTTATAGTGACTGACAGCTCAATGAAACATGATTACCTATTCAATGGCTCTAAAGATCACTTTTTTCAGAAGTCGAGATCATTGGCAATACCTTTTACTGGCTAACATCACTCTTCACTGGCTGTGAAAACGTTTGTACTGGTTCAGATCACTTTTCACTGGCTTAGATAACTCATTCACTTTCCAATATCACTTTTCGCTGATTGAGATCACATATTCATTGGTTGAGGTCCTTTTTCCGGTGCCTGAGATTTCTTTTGCACTGGCTGTAATCACTTGTTCGTTGGTCGAAATCTTTTATCTTCATCCGTTGAGCTAACTTTTCCACTGGCCTAGATCATTTGTTTACTGGCTGAGATCACTTTTTAACTGATTTAGATGATTTTTTACAATGGTTTAGATTACTTTTCTAGTAGTCACTATCTCTTTCATTTCGACTGAGATATATTTTTCGCTCGCTAAGATCATTTTTAATTGACGATATCACTTTCTCACTGGCCTGGCCAATATCACTTTTTCACCGAGCGAGATCAATTTATTGTCACTGGTTGAGATCACTTTCTCATTTGCTCAGATAATTATTTTTTGTAGCCGAGATGACTTTTTCGAATGGCTAAGATCAATATGCCAACGGACAAGATGTATTTTTCAGTGAGTGAAATCACTTTTAATTTTGAGCGAGATAATTTTTAAAATATTTAACCAGTGGAATATATGGCCGAGGTTACAATATTGATAAAGTGATATTCTGATAAAGTGCTGCTGCATAAACGTTATCAAATCTAATAGTAACATATATAATTACTTTCATTCAAATGTAAAATTGTATTTTAATCTAGTGTAGACACAGGGGTTTATTTTTCTCATTGATATAGATACGATATCTTTATCGAGATTTTTATTGTTTTCGTTGTCACAAGGCATATGATTTGGTGTTTGAATCATATAGTTGAGTCTTTTATTACAAAAAAAGAATGGGGAAATGCTTTGTTTTTTTTACAAAATGGCGGTCATCCTAAATTTTCTCATTTTCACTAAATTCCCATTGATAAACGTTTGATAATTATTTTAGAAATCATAGATTTTCTAATTCCCTGTTAGAAATGCATAACCAGTGACATATTGCCCGGAGTTGAGTGGGGGAAGCGGGGTCAGTTGAGCCAATTTTTACAAACGTCCCAACAAAATCCAAATATTTCTGTATCGCACATATATTTCATGATATATTCAGTAGGAGGCTTCACCCGGGGATACGTTGACACCTGCCTCCTTTATCATTTTTTGCCAGGGAGTGGAGTTTTGGTTCAGTAATGTTAGGCCTAGTTAACAGCAACGTTTCTTGAAGATGTCACCGCCTTCGGTTCATTTCTATGTTTCATACATTTCACTATCATGACTATGAGGATATAATTATGGTATTTTTTCCAATTCCGTGATATCATAATTATGACCTTGACATTAACCTCAGATGACATTCAAACCATGTGTATACTTCAACCTATGTCATATAGCATCAATATCAGCATATGATATAAAAAATAACGATTAATATCAACAAAATATGTAAAAAAAAACACTTTAAAAATTATGCAAAGGTTACTCGGCCGCTGTGTACCGCGTCTACGACAACACCCTTAGCATAAGTTAGGCACAGAAGTATTTTTTGTTGTCTTGATAGTCAAAATCAGTATTGTTTTATGTCCTGTAGTGAATTGCATTCGAAAAAACAAACAAAGTAACGATAAAATTATTAATTGGTGATAAACATATACTATAATGGCATATTGTAAATTATGATGTTTTAATCTAAATATCAGATTTTTTCACTTTTGCGACCTCAGATGACCTTGACTTTGACCTCCCAAATTACTTTTAAACCATGCCTATTGTGTAGCGCATACTTAAAACTGTGTGCTATAATATCCATATCAACAAAATATCAAAATGTTTCAGATATAAGTGGAATTTAAATACTTTATTATGCAGTGTAGGCCTATAGTCATTCATAGTCATTTATTTATCTGTTTACCTGAGCGACATCTACGTGTGGATAATGGTGTACAATGTATTTTGGCAGTCCTCTTACCTTAGTGGGTAGGTTATAGCTGGTTTTTTTTACTGGAAAGAGCAAAAAATCGTCTATGGAGCCTAAATAATCATTTTATCAATGCATGGGATGTACCACACCCGAAAACATTATTGTATAATGGAAGATTTTAGTCAAAATAACTGATTTTTCCGAATTAAAATTATTATGTAAATTTAAACTTGATCAATCGTTTAAAATGACTGTAAAGTACATCTATTATTATCGTTTGTGCGACAATACTGTGTTAAGTTTCAACTTTAATTTTCAACTTACAATTATCTGTAGACACTTCAAAATATAATGTAATAATAAGTGTTAAAAATTAATTAGTGACAATAAATATACTGATTAATATGTGTTTATTTATTATGAAATATTAGACATGCATGCAAATTAGGTATATCCTAATGAGCTCATTTGCATGTTTGAGTATAATACATATATCATGTATATGCCACAATTTCCTATAATTGTATACCTTGTTTGTATTTGTATGCCGAGTAGTTTGCAAATAAGAGCCACAAATAATGACCACGTGTAATATATATTATGAATTAAGAAGAATGTGATAACTTGTTTCTTTTGAAGCTATAATGTATGCATTTATGCAAATAAGGCATATGATAAATATTTAATATGCATGTTAAAACTGCCATATTACAGGAAATTAAAAAACCTTTAATTTGACACATTGTTTGTGTTTTTATGTTTAGTAGGTGTAAAGTAACATAGAAAACATCACCCTTTAGTATAACACGATAATTGATAAGAATGTGGTTGCTATGGTAACACTTTTAATGTAAAAAACGCTCAGAATTATTCAGATTAAGTCTTTGTTGTGAAAAATTCATAAAATTATGTTATAAAATTACAACAAAATCAATTGCTGTGACTACAAATAAATCACATGGGAGAAACTGGTCAGTAATTAGGTTTAGGAGAGTTTTGAAAGGGTTTGTTTACAAGTGTAATATATATCACGAATTAAATAGGTGGTGACAACTTGTCATTTTTGACATTATAGCGTATGCATTTATGCAAATAAGGCATATAGTAATTATATATTTTGATATCTCAAAACTACCATGTTAAAGAAAAATAAATTACCTTCAATTTGACATATTGTTTGTGTTTTTATGTTGAGTAGATAAAAAGTAACATAGAAAACATTATCATTTGTTATAGCACAATAATTGGTAATAACGCAGTTGCCATGGCAACACTTTAAATGTGAAAAACATTCAGAATTATACAAATTATGATTTTGTTGTGAAGAATGCATACAATTTTGTTATTTTATACGATGAAAATCAATTATTGTTGAGATATGTTATAAATGTTATGAATTTCTTTGACAACAAGTAAATTACATGGGAGAAACTGGTTAGTTATTAGGATTAGGAAGGTTTTGAAAGGGCTTGTTTACACCCCCGTTGCCATGGTAACCCCCGGGATGTAGAAATGCCAACAGGGCAAAAACTTACTAGTGAGGTCTCCTCTTTCATTTGAGACATATTTCAGCCTGATGCCAGGAGGGCTAATTAAACTCGAAAAATTAGGGTCCTGGCCGCTCCCCTAAAGGCCTCACTATCACGTACAATCTCAGCTGCAAAGACACATCGATAAGGCCATAATTAAAGCCAATAAAATTATTTATGTGATTAATAACATTAAAACTATAAATTACCACAACTCGATTTGCGCCTTGTATAAAATAATATAATACTTGCTATGTTGTTGCCTGTTATAGGATATTGTGATATTATTTTTGTCAATTGCACAGTCAGCAGGTCAGAGAGCAGCCAGCTAACTAACGAACATGTTCAGCGGCGCGCTGCTAGTGTAGGGTCTTATGCCAGTAGATGTGGTTCCGTGGGAATTGCATGTTAATTCTTGACACCTGTGTTCAACCTGAAGAACAAATAGTAGACTACCGAACAAAATAAAATAGGATGCCATTTTTTTCTGAAGCTTTCAAGGTCATGTCTGAAGCCTCAAAAGTCATGACCTTATAAATAAACGGTATTTTTTTCAAAGCGTATTGCAAGGTAATATCTATCAAAGTAAAGGAAATTGGCGCAAAATAATCACAATTCATAATCAACAAAAATTCTGAAATTCCCGGGCTGTTGAAGGTCATAACCCTAAACACACAAGGGTAGATTTAAAAAAAAATTGCAATTCAAAACAACATAGTCATGTAATATATCTAATTCTGGGACAAAAGTATATACTGTTATTCAATTGAAAAATATAGCCAAACTCAATAATACATTTGGTTATGCGGCTCTAAAGGTCATTTTCGTCCCCTGAAGGTCATGACCATATAGGCACACGTATATTTTTTAAACGTCTGTACTTCACAGAAGTAATACGTAGCCATGTAATATATCAAATTAAAGGACATTGGCAGAGGATAATCAAAGTGCATCGTATTTTTTTCTGAAGCATCAAATGTAATTCCCTGGTATAGTACTTGAAGGTCATGACACTAAACACTCACATAATTTTAAAATCTGTGTAACAGTTACACGTTGATTGTGCGGAGTGGTGTGGTTACATTATTGTGAGTTACACTGTAACCACACCACTCCGCACAATCAACGCACTTGAATTTTAAAAGGCGCAGTGCGTCGTTGTGAGTGATATATTATTGTCAGGTATTTGCTGTATATAAACAATGAAGAACATTCAGATAAAAATAAGAAACATCTTGCGTAGACCAAAAAGCGTGTTTCGAACGTATACGCCTATATAGGATGAGTACGCGCATCGCGCTGTGTATTCGTTGATGTTTGCATACTTGGTACAACATACTGACATCCGTTCTCACTCTTCACGATGAACAACGACGCATTGATACTCATTTTGTATTCCATGTGTGACCGGGGTATATGCAGTAAGAATGTAGATCTCCTCGGGCCTTGTAGATCCGCCATAATGTCCAGTATTGGTAGCGACGGTATTCGAACACACAACCTCGATGTACTTCTGAATCAAAGGGGGTTATCTAACCGGTGATATATAACATAATTACGCTTACAAAATAAGTATGTATTTTATCTGAATATTTTACGTGTTTAAACATTACTGGACAATCATTTAGGGAAAGATTCCATAGTGTATATATTTCACACACATAGCCTGGTCACTGAACCTGCTTATTCATGTGCAATTTCCATTTTTGAACGTTCCTTTTTCTTTTTTGACCAATTCGGTGCTAGTAGCGTATCGCACATCGCTATCTCTGTCTTACCATGTGTCTTAGCATGTCCTCATTTAAACCAGAGTAAAGTGAAGTATGTGAGGGTGAAGTGGCTTGCATAAGTACACAACATTGAAAAAACGATGCACCAGCGTTGAGAGGGGAGAAAAATGATAATTCTCTGAAAATCCTGTACCAAGTGGGTATCGAAACCGCACGGTAGTAGGGTGTTGTGTTTGGGGGGGGGGGGGATAAACTCTTATAACTATCTGTTTAAAAATCATGTTATTATGAGTCACTAACAATGTAAGAAAGACGAAAACTGCGAAATAAGGACAAATATAAGGAAATGTATTTTTACAGCTGTAAAGTGATGAATTCGCATCCACCATGATGTTTATTTATTTGTATGTTTAGGATAAAAAATCATTATTTTACTTAGAACTACATGGTAATCCTGTTTATTTGCATGCGTAAATTATTTACCTAAATGTGCAAACACAAAAATGTCTTAACACGTCTGTGAGTTTATAACTACACTGTATCGGCTGCGTTCTACGCTGCACTGCCATCTGGCAATTGGTGAGTTATGCAGTGGCTTGATGATAGCATCTCAATCCATTTTCCAGTTGCCAACTTTATTTGGTTTTACACCCCTGTATTGTGTAGATCTGACATTTTTCGTTAGTTTAAACTTGTGTCGGTGATAGATTCAGATTCATATCCTGATCCACCTGTTTGTATTCAGCCATAGTCAGATTGCCATCTTTTCGATTGTTCAGTTTTTGGAACAAATCTGTACAAAAAGACTGTGGGTAAAATAATGGCTGGGTAGGCTCTACATACACTGATATAATTTTACGACTAGCGCATTACATACTAGAATAATATTTTTCTTTGTTCCAGTGATTTTATAAGCCGAAAAGAGTCAATGTCTTTGTTTAAAATAAATATGAAAGTACTAGACTTACAATACAATTACCAATGTAATTGCAAAAGAATTAATTTACTGAATGTGTACTATATAAATCAGATAATTGGTTCAGTGAAATTCTAACATCATCGGAATAACGTTGTGAAAGAGCTGATCGGAAGCCATACAATGATCGAGTTATAGAGTTATAGGCTTGTATTTCCATATTGCATTGATGAAAAAATGATTAAAAAATAATACGGATTCCCTTACTTCGTCAAGCAGTTAACTGTGTCATGTTTAATTGATTAGGAAGTAGGAATATGTAATTTTTCAAAATTTGAACATATGTGCAGTATATATATATATATCTAAGCAAAGCTTGCAATGCTTTTGAAAATAAATTATAACGTTATGTATCTGACATAGAATAAATATTTTTGATCAAAATTTGTCATCCTCATGTGCTATCTAATTCTTGAGGTTATAATGTTTATCAATGGTGACAGCAGGTCAGTCTTCAACTCATATAAATAAATGTCTCGGGCCATATATTGTACTAATTTAAATAAAAACGAGTTAACGGGAGTGACTTGGTTAATATGTTTCGTAATATATACCATGGCCCCGGCATTATAACCATATATTACAAAATATTTGTCAAAAAAAACGTTTCTCTCCATTCCGTCCGATTGTAAAAAAATAAGTATTTCGATTCATCTGATTCATCGCCCCGTCATCAGAGTATTGTGCTGGCCAAGTTTAGTCTGAATATGCACACAAGCTGCTTAAAGCCCCATTCATTGATTAATTTATTGATTCATTGATTCATTGATTCATTGATTCATTCATTCATTCATTCATTCATTCATTCATTCATTCATTCATGCATACATGCATGCATGCGTGCGTTCGCTCGTTCGTTCGTTCGCTCGTATGTTCGTTCATTCATTCATTCGTTCGCTCGTTCGGTCGCTCGTTCGTTTGTTCACATTCATTCATTCATTCATTCATTCATTCATTCATTCATTCATTCATTCATTCATTCATTCATTCATTTATTCATTCATTTATTCATTCATTCATTCATTCACGTAATAATACACTCACTTTCTGTATTCATTCATTAATTCGTTGATTATTTCAATTATTCATTCATTCATCATATTTCGTGCTTGATGGGTTCGATCTGATAACTCACCAGTCAGTAAGCTGGAGATGTAGGCCACAACAATGGTGAGACCACTACCCACTGCTATGTAGTACAGAGGTGACAGCTTGTATATGCCCAGCACCGACCTGAACAGATAAATAAACACCATCAATTTTCATTAGATGACACGCCACAAGCTGCATATCAAATGCTGGTATATCGCAAATAAATGAAAAACAAAGAGGACTTTGAAATTTGTAGACATCTATCATGTTCGCTACACAATAATATTTACACAATCTAATATGTACACAATATAGTAAACACAGTACACAGTGTACTGAGTCACGTTACATAATAGACCTACTGTTAACTGTTTAAACATGTCAATGATAAGTGATCACTGTGGAATTAAAACATGCAACTGATCATTCAGGGATAAGTATTCCTACATTTCTGGAGGTTTTTCAGACGTGTGCAGTTCAGATGTGATAGATGTGGTTGCTATGCTGTAGTTGCCATGGATACCAGATATGACATTGGGGTCACAGCCATCCACTCTGGTTGGTAACGTGGCCAATCTGACGTCATTAAGGAATGAGCCGAAGACCAGCCACCAGAGAAAGCCCACTCCACACGAGAGACCTAGTAATATATCCTGAAAACATGCAAAGTAGATTATTTAACCATGCTGAGAATAACCGAAGTAGATTATATAACCATGCTGACATGCCAACAAAATTGAAATTAGACTTTATATGCTGACATGCTGAAAAAATTGAAATTAGACTATATATGCTGACATGCTAACAAAATTGAAATTAGACTATATATGCTGACATGCTGACACAATTGAAATTAGACTATATGCTGACATGCTAACAAAATTGAAATTAGACTATATATGCTGACATGCTGACAAAATTGAAATTAGCCTATATATGCTGACATGCTGACAAAATTCAAAGTAAATCACATAACCATCCTGCCATGCTGACAAAATCCAAATTAGATTATATAATCATGCTGACAACATTAAAAGTAGATAATATAACCATCCTGACAACATTTAAAGAAGATTATATAACCATGCTGACAACATTCCAAGTTGATTTTATAATCATGCTGAAAACATTCAAAGTAGATTATATAATCATCCTGGAAACATTCAAAATAGATGATATAATCATGCTGAAAACATTCAAATAAGATTACATAACCATCCTGACAACCTTAAAAGGAGATTATATAACCACCCTGACAACATTAAAAGTAGATTATATAACCATGCTGACAACATTCCAAGTTGATTTTATAATCATGCTGAAAACATTCAAAGTAGATTATATAATCATGCTGAAAACATTCAAATAAGATTACATAACCATGCTGACATGCTGACACCATTAAAGTAAAATATATAACCATGCTGAAAACATTCAAAGTGGATTATATAACCATGCTGGCATGATGACAACATTCAAAGTGGATTATATAAACATGCTGGCATGGTGACAACATTCACAATTGATTATATAACCATGCTGAAAACATTCAAAGTAAATTATATAACCATGCTGAAAATATTCAAAGTAAATCATATAACCATGCTGACAACATTAAAAGTGAATTACATAACCATGCTGAAAACATTCAAAGTTGACTATATGACCATGCTGAATACATTCAAAGTTGATTATATAACCATGCTGAAAACATTCAAAGTATATTATATAACCATGCTGACAACATTCAAAGTTGAATACAATGCTGAAAACATTTAAAGTAGATTACTTAACCATGCTGACAACATTCAAAGTAGATTACATAACCATGCTGGCAAGATGATAGCATTCAAAGTGGGTTATATAACCATGCTGATAACATTCAAAGTGGATTATATAATCACGCTAAAAACATTCAAAGTGGATTACATAACCAGCCTGACAACATTAAAATTAGATTATATAACCATGCTGACAACATTCCAAGTTGATTGTATAATCATGCTGACAACATTCAAAGTTGATTATATAACCATGCTGAAAATATTCAAAGTAAATTATATAACCATGCTGACAACATTCAAAGTGAATTACATAACCATGATAAAAACATTCAAAGTTGACTATATAACCATGCTGAATACATTCAAAGTTGACTATATAACCATGTTGAAAACATTCAAAGTTGACCATATAACCATGCTGAATACATTCAAAGTTGACTATATAACCATGCTGAAAACATTCAAAGTTGACTATATAACCATGCTGAAAACATTCAAAGTCGGCTATATAACCATGCTGAAAACATTCAAAGTTGATTATATAACCATGCTGACAACATTCAATGTTGATTACAATGTAGAAACATTTAAAGTAGATTACTTAACTATGCTGACAACATTCCAATTAGATAACATAGCCATGCTGACAACATTCAAAGTGGATTATATAAGCATGCTGATAAAATTCAAAGTAGATTTTATAACCATCCTGACAACATGCAAAGTTGATTATATAATCATGCTGAAAAAATACAAAGTATGTTATATTCCCATGCTGAAAACATTCAAATTAGATTACATAACCATGCTGACAATAAGAAAAGTGAATTATATAACCATGCTGACAACATTCAAGGTAGATTACTTATCATGCTGACAACATTTAAAGTAAATTATATAACCATGCTGACGACATTCAAAGTAGATTACAAAGCCATGCTGAGAGCAGTCAAGTAGATTATATAATCAAGCTGACAACATTCAAGGTAGATTATATAACCATGCTGATAACATTCAAGGTAGATTATATAACCATGCTGACATGCTGACAAAATACAAAGTAGATTTTATAGCAATGCTGACAGCATTCAACGTTGATTAACGTAGATTATAAGGACGACAAACTAAATCATAAACGACAATAGGTGTGTAAACGTATGAGGAATAACCTGGGAGCTCGGATCTTAATATGAGGGAAAATGTTTAAGATGGCTTTATTTGTGTCAAATCTTGTCCCACATGTTGATTCTATTGAAAATCAACCAGCCAGAGAAGCAAATAATAGTTCGTGAATTATTTGAAAAGAAGCGTATACTTTTGATTTTATTCTTGGAATCAACATATGACTTATCATTAAACCTCAAAAGTGTATACCTTTGATTTTATTCGTGGAATCAGCATAGCAGATATCATTAAGCCCAGCATCGGTCCAATCAATGTGCTCGTCACTTCAGTGCTCAAATATAAGATCGATTTGGACTCCACCATGGACACAGTGAGAGCCACCGCCATGGCCAGGGCCCCCAATAAACAGGCTGTAAAACACAAAACGTTAACATATCGTCCACCATAGACACAGTGAGAGCCACCGCCATGGCCAGGGCCCCCAATAAACAGGCTGTAAAACACAAAACGTTAACATATCGTCCACCATAGACAAAGTGAGAGCCACCGCCATGGCCAGGGCCCCCAATAAACAGGCTGTAAAACACAAAACGTTAACATATCACCCACCATAGACACAGTGAGAGCCACCGCCATGGCCAGGGCCCCCAATAATCAGGCTGTAAAAACAAAACGTTAACACATCATCCACCATAGACACAGTTAGAGCCACCACAATGACCAGGGCCCCCAATAAACAGGTTGAAAAAACATAACGTTAACATATCATTCACCATATACATAGTGAGAGCCACCGCCATAGCTGGGGCTCCCAATAAACACGCTGTAAACAAACACAAAACGTTAACTTTTCGTTCACAATAGACACAGTGAGAGCTGTGACCGCCATGGTTAGGGCCACAATAAACAGGCTGTAAAAACAAAACGTTAACATAGGGTCCACATTAGACAAAGTTAGAGCCACCGCCATGGCTAGGGCTCCCAATATACAGACTGTAAAAACAAAACGGTAAAATAACGTCCACCATAGACACAGTAAGAGCCACCGCCATGGCCAGGGCCCCCAATAAATAGGTCGTAGAAAACACAAAACGTTAACATATCATCCGCCATAGACACAGTAAGAGCCACCGCCATTGCTAGTGCTCCTAATAAACAGGTCGTAGAAAACACAAAACGTTAACATATCATCCGCCATAGACACAGTAAGAGCCACCGCCATGGCTAGGGCCCCCAATAAACAGGCTGTAAAACATAACGTTAACATATCGTCCACCATAGACACAGTAAGAGCCACCGCCATGGCCAGGGCCCCCAATAAATAGGTCGTAGAAAACACAAAACGTTAACATATCATCCACCATAGACACAGTAAGAGCCACCGCCAAGGCTAGTGCTCCTAATAAACAGGGATCGATTTTTTATGGTCAGTTCCAGATGATTACAAAAAAGTCAAAAAACAATTTTAAAGCACCGAAAAAGAGTGAAATAGTTATATTTCCAGGTCGTATATTGCCATGTAAACAAAACAAGTCAGCAATATGCAGCACTTCATACCACATATTCCCACGTCTTGGCCTCGGAGATCAAAGCAATCGCCGCTAATTGGTGTCTGATTGGTGTCTTATAGTCAGGACATGAGGTGATACACCTGCAACACTTATTGTCTGCCCAACGCTGGGCCGACGGCATCAACATGTGGCCCAGTACTGTAGGAACATTCAATCGTCCTTCAGCATGTGTTTAGGTATACAAAAAGTTTGTTTGGGTTTTAAGCGGTTTCATGGAAATATTAATAAGAAATATTTATAAAAATCTAAAAACTCTGAAAAAAATAAAATCATGATCTGGAGGATACACTACTTCATTACAAAACTAAAAACGAAAATTGATGTCATCCCAAGGGGCTGCTTTAAGAGTGTGAAATTATTTAAGAAACTCGTCGAAATTTGGACCCAGTGAAGACAAACTATGTCTGTCCATAACTAAACTGCAGCCTTTAATCTATTTAAAGATCCCTAAAGGCCGCGTCAAACTGCAGCGTATCGGATCAGGGTATTAGTGCAGTAAAAGTAGTGTTTCAACCTGGAATAAATTGTTAACAGAGGTATTTTTGGTGTTTATGTCTCAAAGGGGCCTGCTGCACAAATTCTGAGCAGCAACCACCTGGCAACCATTTTGAGCATATGCTAATTAGCATAATTAGCATAATTTGCATAAATTATTAGGAAAAACTTGAAAATGCTATAACTTTTGAAATTATTAACTTAGAAAGTTAATTTTTGTGTCTACACCCATGTTTTCTACTCCGTAGAATTCGAATAAATCGGTATTGAACACCCCAGACCTTTCTAATTGGCATAAGTTCCCATAATTAATCATGAAATTGCTATTTTTTAATAATTTATTAAATATTTCACTTCAAATGTTGATTTTATTATCTGGACCGATGTTTCTCACCTGCTTGAATTCTGTAAAAAATATTTTGAATACCCTAGAGATTAGCATAAATTAGCATTTTCATCATATGCTAATTAGCGAAATTACCCTAATTTGCACTATTAATTGGGAAAAACTTGAAAATGCTATAACTTTTGAAATAATTTTAAACTTAGAAAGCTAATTATTTGTGTCTACATCCATGTTTTCCACCCCGTAGAATTCGTATAAGTCGGTATTAAATACTCCAGACTTTCCTAATTAGCATAAATTAGCAAAAATTTGCATAATTAATCATAAAATTGCTAAAAATTCGATAATTTATCAAATAGTTTACTTTAAGAATTTATATTGTTGCCTGCATCTGTATTTCTCACCCGCTTGAGTTCTTTAAAAAGTTTTATTTAAATACATTGGAACCGCCTAATTAGCATTTTGATCATATGCTAATTAGCATAATTAGCCTAAATTGCATAAGTTATTAGGAAAAACTTGAAAATGCTATAACTTTTGAAATAATTGACTTAGAAAGATAATTTTTGAATCTACACTCATGTTTTCTACCCCGTAGAATTCGAATAAGTCGGTATTGAATACAACAGACCTTTCTAATAAGCATAAATTAGCATAAATTTCCATAATTAATCATGAAATTGCTAAACAAATTATAATAATTTATGAAATATTTCACTTCAAATGTCGATTTTGTTGTCTGGACCGATATTTCTCACCTGCTTGAATTCTGTAAAAACATTTTGAATACCCTGGAGCTATCTGATTAGCATAAATTAGCATTTTCATCATATGCTAATTAGCATAATTACCCTGAATGAATTGGGAAAAACTTGAAAATGCTATATTTTTTGAAATTAATTTTAAACACAGAAAGCTATTTTTTGTGTCTACATCCATGTTTCCCACCCCATAGAGTTCGAATAAGTAGGTATTGAATAATACAGACCTTCCTAATTAGCATAAATTGGCAGACATTTACATAATTAATCATGAAATTGCTGAAAATTCAATAATTTATCAAATAGTTCACTTCATTTGTTCCACGTCCACATGGAATGGTTTATAAGCCTACAGCCATGTATTCCATCCTGCTCATTTCACGATGAACTTCACAAGTTATTTTAACCTTATACGGCTCCTGCTGAGCAAATTCTGAGCAGTGGGCTCATAATTCCCCTACTTTGTGTAATTAATTAGGAAAAACTTGAAAGTGTTGTAACATTAGAAATTCTGAGCAGCAGGTTCCATGTATCAATCTGCTATGCCAATTAGCGAAATGTATCTAATTTGCATAATTAATTAAGAACAACTTGAAAAAGCTCTCTCTTTGCTAATTTAATTAACTTGTCCAGCCCGTATAATTCAATCAAGTTGATATTAAATACTCCAAATCTTTCTAATTAACATACATGTGCATAATTAATATGTTAAAATTATATGATATTTTAAATAAGTTCACTTTAAAGGTTGATTTTGATGACATTATATTATATTTATCACTCCACTAAATCCCTGCAAAGTAATCTTGACTACCCTGGATCTGTCTAATTATAATAAACTAGCTTTAACCCATGCTTCGCACGGCCAAAGCCAAAGTAAGTAACAAACACTGACATAATTGAAACAATGCAGCCTGCGCACAAATAACATAAATATTCTCAGGGGTCATACCAGAAATGCATAAAATATTGTCCGACATCGGCTTAAAAAATGATGTCGGATGGAAAAAACTAATTCTATGCGTTTTACAATGACACCTCCACAAAAGGTTGATTTCACTACAGTCACACCTGTTTTAGACCACATGAAATAGAAATATAGATATTGACAATGTATAAGGAACTGAATCAGTGAGTTAGTAACATGTTTTCCATCCGATGTAAATATTTTTGCCAGGCCCCAAAAGCCACTGTGTGAATAATTAAACACTGGCATATAAACCTGTGTAGCTAGGGCCTGATACAGAAAAGTTTATGAATCACAAACATGATAATAGAACCTATACCTGATAATCATACTAACGTTTTTTTCTGTTATATACAACAACATATGTATACAGCGACGTGCACGTGCAAGGTGTGAATTGTAAAAAAACACCATTTAATTATCAGGGGGGGGGGGGGGTGTAGTATTTTTGAGATAAATATTTTGGGACTGAATTTCTATGAAATAAATAATTGTCTGAAGGACATGTTGTAAAAAATATCTAATGGCACTTGAAAAAAAATATCCTTCCTTCGCTCGGCAACATTAAATTACATTTGTGAAGCCTCTCTTCGCTTGTGTCTTTCAATGCTAAGCCAAGTTTGGGATCGGTACCGGCATTACAGACGGTGGGCCAACGTTAACCCAGCATTGGTTCAATGTCTGGTGCTGGGTGTTTCTAACACTGGAACAATGCACTGGACTGCTGTTGGGCCATTGTCTGCGACGCTGGCACAACATTGAGCTGACATTGCGTCAGTGTATCGTGTGTACATGGCGCATTGTGGGCGGGGGCCCTAGGGTAGTGGCTAGCACCGCTGCCTTTCACGCCAGAGTTCGGGGTTCAGTTCCCGGTCGCGGCGGTTTAAAAGAAACAAAAATGTTTCTTCCCCATCCACGTGTAAAAGTCAGTATTGTGGGGAGCCTCCGTGACCGAGAGGTAGCGTGCTCGGCCTCAGACCGCCAGGGCTCCAATTTCTAATCCTGTGTCTGGAGGACAGTGTCATCTCACCATCCTCAGAAGGTTCTCCTGGCCCAGTTTAGCCTATATGTGCACAAAGGTGGCCTAAAGCCCGATTCCTTTCATTATCACATGGCGCATTGTAGTCACGCTGCACCTATAGCCAGCAAAATGCACTGCCAAGTGGATGTTGACCAGCGCTGCAGATTGTGGTCTAGCATTGACCTGGCACTGGGTTTGTATCGTGCTGACTTGTATTGGACGGAAACAGTATCTGAAAATTGTGATGAAAATTGAATAAAAGCCAAATAACGGTACAAAAACAACTCCCAAGACGTTATTATATGGGTCCTTTTACAAAATATTTGAGCAAAAACGGTAAAGACATACGAAGTATGGATAAGCCAACTTGTGGTTTATGAAAGTTTCACAAGAGTACATTTAGTGAGACAGGACGTAATATAGAAACATTGAACTAATGTATTAAGATAGTCGTATACAAAACTTCAGTTGAGCTACCAATAATTGTCTGACCAAACCATTGTTTTGTACAGATGTTATGTTACTTCTCATCAACTTAATTGGTGGGAAATATATAAATATGTGGACTTTTAGGAAATGTGAATACAGTCATGATACTTGGTTTAATGAGATTCCAGAAAGACTAGTGCAAGGTAAGAAAACTAATCTTTTTTATGTTTTAATTTCATTTACACTATGTATTGGCAGCTTGTGACAGCACATCCTCTAACAATTTTTTTGTAAAGCAATGTGACAGCGTATCCTCTTCCAAATAAACAAGCTGTGAAAAAACACAACGTTAACATATCATCCACCATAGACACAGGGAAAGCCACCGCCATAGCTAGGGCCCCTAATAAACAAGCTGTAAAAAAAAAACGCTTATATATCGTCCACCATAGACACAGTGAGAGCCACCGCCATGGCTGGGGCTCCCTATAAACAGGCTGTGAACAACAACACGTTAACATATCATCCACCATAGACACAGTGAGAGCCACCGCCATGACAGACTGTGAAAGCAAAATGTTAACATATCATCCACCATAGACGCTGTAAGAGCCACCGCCATGACCAGGGCCCCCAATAAACAGGCTGTGAAAAACACAACGTGACACATATCGTCCACCATTGACACAGTGAGAGCCACCACCATTTATATCTTCAATTTGTGAAAGCAGGACAATACCCAATATCATCTGCTACATGTTAGGCCTATATAACCTTCACGGTGATAGCCCTATCATATTATTACACAGAAATGGTTTAGCTGTTTTAGTTCTCTTACTTCGTTTAAATAATATTTTTTCTGCGTTATTTGTTTTACTATTTTGTTGGGGCATCGATGTTTTAGGTCAGCTTCGGAATTTAAAAGTCGGTCCGTCACAACAAAGAGGGAAATATCACTATTGATAGACATTTCATTAACCTAATATTGTAATATTTTACTCTAGTAGCAATTATAATTTGTATTATTATTATTATGTAATTTTTCTTATAAGCCTCGTTATATATTTAATGACATGCATTTTTGTGCCAACTTCTCTACAACGATCCCCCAACATTATCCAACATAAAAAGAACTATTTATAACGTGAAACAATTCATTAACACAATGTTTAGTGTCAGCATTCCGTGGCAATAATGCTGGTATTTTCAGGTACAATAATTATTGCTCGTACGTAGGTTATTTCTAAGTATAATTCTATTAGGACAAAAAACAGAACCCAAATATATGTCACATATAATGTAATATATTAATGGAGGGTTGATGACGTTATATGTGTCCGAGATTAAGAATGTATATTATTTAAGAAACTCGTCAAAATTTGACCCAGTGAAGACAAACTATGTCTGTCCATAACTAAGCTTCAGCTTACAATCTATTAAAAGACCCCTAAAACCGTGTTAAACTGCAGCGTATCGGACCAGGGTATAGATAGCACCGTATGGAAAATATCACTCATACCGCCAGAAGGCCATGGGCTAGAAACCACCCGACGTGCTATTCTAGTTTATCAATCTACACATGCAATATTCCATATTAAAGATAATTCCGTTCTAACGATGTATTACATGATGCGGTGGATTGAAGGGTTGACTCTGCAAATAAGTTTAAGCATGTTTTTTATTACTAAATAATCAAAATTGAAAACAAAACAAGCTTATGTTTTCTGAACCCAGATGTGTATATGCTTAAAACTGAGTGGTATTTGAATTTTTACATGGCATATATATGTTTAAAGGCGAGAACATTGCAGCCTTTTCTGAAAATGTGTGTATTTAGCCTGGGCTGAAATATGAAACATTGAATACAAAATCGCAATTGTCTTGTACTTAGGTTTGAAATTGTCGAGTTAATGCAGGACTCTAGTGCCAGATAATCACATCTGCAACAGCTGGCTGAAGTGTTAGATATAATTATAAACCCTTCATTAAGATTGTTTTGAGGTTATGAAAGATACATGTATTAGTTTAAAACAACAGTCAGAAATTATGTTGTAATTTGTGTGACGTTTGAACATTATTAGAAACACAGCGACCATCCTACATAGCTAGCCTTTAGGTAGTATATTGGCAGCGTCTATAACCCGCATGTCCAGCATTATGTGAGATGTTCCCATTTAACCAAGAGCTTCACTAATGTCTCACGGTGGCTATCTTGGATTTGAAATATTGGTCAAGTTATATGAAAGACATAATAGATTAATTTATCGACCCCAAATTACCTAGAAACGATAAATCACACATTATTATCTAGGTGGTAAACCAACATTTTTTTCATCAATGAAAAACAACGGCGGCCATCTTGAATTTGTGAGTGAAGCATAGGTAAAAAAAATACGCGGGTCATATGCTGGTTATAAGCTGGCAATGCGTTACTCATTGGTTTAATTAATACGGTATGTACACGCAAAATTGTTAATTTTTCAAGGGCTTTTCGTGCGCATGACATTACGTCGTAGTGTGACTGATTTGAGTAGCATGCATCGGCATACACATGATGGTCTAGGCCAAAACTGAGAGCTGTGGCCTTATAGTTGTGTTGAGAATTGACGTTTATGTTTATAGAACATTTTGCCATATTTTTAGGTCAATATATAAATCTTTAACTCATGATCACTTATCACTTGGATTCGAAGACAAATTACAGAATGATTATTCACTTTGGGCTGTTGGGTAAACAAATTTTAAATACAGAAGGTAGAGGTAAACAGTTTACAATATTATCTGTATGATATCTTGACCGAAAAGGGATCTGTTGTAGACGCATTCAGTTTATTTTGATTGGAGGCTAAATGGTACAGAGGCAATCCCATCTAAAAAATGCTCGAATGTTTTGTATTCTAAAAAAAAACATTCTGAGGGTGATGACAATTCTCATGAACATGATATATTCCGTCGTAAAACGACAAACAGTGGTATCTGCTTACTTCTCAAGTAGGCGGTTCCCGCTGTTTGCTTTTCGAGTGTGGCAATGATTTGGTTCTATTATGTTTCTTACTAAGGGTAATGGCAATCTTCATTGAAATGGCCGCAGGAACAGGTTTCTTAGTAACTTTCGTGTAGATTGGTTCCACAAAGTCCTTCAGCGCCAAAGCTGACATTCCTGTTTGTCCAGACGATATAGTGCTGTAACATCAATCTAGTAGTAAGTATATTATGGTTATTTTGAATTATAAATGTATATTCATTTTTATCTAATATGATGTGATGAATCTTATCTTTTGAAAAGCGTGTAGCGTAGCGTAGCGTAGCGTAGTGTATCGTAGCGTGCAGTGTAGTGTATCGTAGCGTGCAGTGTAGTGTAGTGTAGTGTAGTATAGTGAAGTGTAGAAGAGTGTAGCGTAGCGTAGCGTAGCGTAGCGTAGCGTAGCGTAGCGTAGCGTAGCGTAGCGTAGCGTAGCGTAGCGTAGCGTAGCGTAGAGTAGCGTAGAGTAGCGTAGCGTAGCGTAGCGTAGCGTAGCGTAGCGTAGTGTAGTGTAGTGTAGTGTAGTGTAGTGTAGTGTAGTGTAATGTAGTGTAGTGTAGTGTAGTGTAGTGTAGTGTAGTGTAGTGTAGTGTAGTGTAGTGTAGTGTAGTGTGGTGTGGTGTAGTGTAGTGTAGTGTAGTTGTAGTGTAGTGTAGTGTAGTGTAGTGTAGTGTAGTGTAGTGTAGTGTAGTGTAGTGTAGTGTAGTGTAGTGTAGTGTAGTGCAGTATAGTGAAGTGTAGTGTAGCGTAGCGTAGAGGAGTGTAGTGTAGTGTAGTGTAGTGCAGTATAGTGAAGTGTAGTGTAGCGTAGCGTAGCGTAGAGGAGTGTAGTGTAGTGTAGTGTAGTGTAGTGTAGTGTAGTGCAGTGCAGTGCAGTGCAGTGCAGTGCAGTGCAGTGCAGTGCAGTGCAGTGCAGTGCAGTGCAGGTGTAGTGTGGTGTGGTGTGTTGTGGTGTGGTGTGGCGTAGCGTAGCGTAGCGTAAGGTAGCGTAGCGTAGCGTGGCGTGGCGTGGCGTGGCGTGGCGTGGCGTGGTGTGGTGTGGTGTGGTGTTGCGCACTTAAATTTTGAGGAATGTGGTCGCGATGCGTAAGTAAGATATCATCTTTTTAATCGCACAGTGCTTTCTTGCTTGCTTATCAGTGTGTTAATCCTTGTATGTGGAAATAATTAATGATTTGTATTCCATTTAATTATCCTCTGTGTTATTAAATCTGATCTCATCTAGGGAAGGTGAGATCCATTATGCTATGTTATCTCATGCTATGCTATGCTATGCTATGCTATGCTATGCTATGCTATGCTATGCTATGCTATGCTATGCTATGCTATGCTATGCTATGCTATGCTATGCTATGCTATGCTATGCTATGCTACGCTATCCTACACAATGCAATGTTATGCTATGTTATGCTATTCTATGCTATACTATGCTATGCTATGCTTTGCTATGCTATGCTATGCTATGCTATGTTCTTCTATGCTATGCTATGCTATGCTATGCTATGCATATGAGGTGCCGTGATGTGATCTAATAAATGTAATCCGATGTAATCTGATAAAGTAAGCTAATGTATTGTAGTATAATGTAATGTAATTTAAAATAAGGAAATCTAATATATATATATATATATAATGTAGTGTAGTGTAGTGTAGTGTAGTGTAGTGTAGTGTAGTGTAGTGTAGTGTAGTGTAGTGTAGTGTAGTGTAGTGTAGTGTAGTGTAGTGTAGTGTAGTGTAGTGTAGTGTAGTGTAGTGTAGTGTAGTGTAGTGTAGTGTAGTGTAGTGTAGGGTAGTGTAGTGTAGTGTAGTGTAGTGTAGTGTAGTGTAGTGTATCGTAGCGTGTAGTGTAGTGTAGTATAGTGAAGTGTAGAAGAGTGTAGTGTAGTGTAGTGTGGCGTAGCGTAGCGTAGCGTGGCGTAGCGTGGCGTGGTGTGGCGTGGCGTGGAGTGGCGTGGTGTGGTGTGGTGTTGCGCACTTAAATTTTGAGGAATGTGGTCGCGATGCGTGAGTAATATATCATCTTTTTAATAGCACAGTGCTTTCTTGCTTGCTTTTCAGTGTGTTAATCCTTGTATGTGGAAAAATATTAATGATTTGTATTCCATTTAATTATCCTCTGTGTTATTAAATCTGATCTCATCTAGGGAATGTAAGATTCATTATGCTATGCTATGCTACGCTATGCTACGCTACCCTACGCAATGCAATGCTATGCTATGCTATGCTATGCTATACTATGCTATGCTATGCTATGCTATGATATGCTATACTATGCTATGCTATGCTATGCTATGCTATGCTATGCTATGCTATGCTATGCTATGCTATGCTATGCTATGCTATGCTATGCTATGCTATGCTATGCTATGCTATGCTATGCATATGAGGTGCCGTGATGTGATCTAATAAATGTAATCCGATGTAATCTGATAAAGTAAGCTAATGTATTGTAGTATAATGTAATGTAATTTAAAATAAGGAAATCTATTATATATATATAATGTAATATAATGTAACATAATGTCACGTAATAACGTTATAATGTATCTTATAACTACAATTAGATAACTAAGTAGATAAACTAACTATATGTGGACAAATCAGGTCTTGTTGAGTATTCTGGGGTTTTTTAGATATTAGGTCAACATCTCATGAATAAAATAATGTATCCATCACTCTAAAAATGACAGAAAATGGTATAAAACGGTCTCCTTGAGAAGACAGCTGCTACATTACCTGAGCGATGCGGCCACAAGTGAAGCCAGAAATAGCCCAGAAAATCCAGGGTATGCATTAAAGTTCTCAGTTACCATGAGGGGAAGCATCTATCATATAAAACAAAACATAATTATGTACTATTGATGGATACATTCGTAACATAAACCGATCCTAGTAAAGTCCAACGAGGATAATTATCAGCCATAGTAATAAACCAAACCTAGTAAAGTCCAATGAGGAGAAGCATCAGTCCTAATTAACCAAACCTACTGAAGTCCAATGAGGAAAGACATATGTCATAATAAACCAAACCTAGTAAAATCCAATGAGGAAAAGCATCAGTCCTAATTAACAAAACCTACTAAAGTCCAATGAGGAAAGACATCTGTCATAATAAACCAAACCTAGTAAAGTTCAATGAGGAAAAACATCAGTCCTAATTAACCAAACCTACTAAAGTCCAATGTGAAAGACATCTGTCATAATAAACCAAACCTAGTAAAGTCTAATGAGGAAAAGCATCAGTCCTAATTAACCAAACCTACCAAAGTCCAATGAGGAAAGACATCTGTCATGATAAACCAAACCTAGTAAATTCCAATGAGGGAAAGCATCAGTCACAAAAAAAAAATTGCATAGTACAAGGAGGGAACACATCAGTTAAAATTAACCAAACCAAGTAAAGTCCAACGAGTAAAGTCCAATAAAGAGAAGCATCATTCATAATAAATAAAACCCAGGGAGTCCAAGGAGGAGAAGCATCAGGCACATAAACTAAACCTAGAAGTAAAGGCAAATGTGGAGAAGCATGAGTCACATAAAACAAAACCTAGTGAAACCCAATGAGAGGAAGCATCAGGCATATAAACAAAACCAAGCTCGTAAGGTCCAACGAGAAGAAGCATCAATCACACAAAACATTGGGTTGGTTAATAGAGTAAATGTCCCTGTTCATCAGGTATATTTAAGTGTGATGCTGTTATGCTGTAAGTACATTTGTGATATTTGTATTATGTATAAACCATCGGTGGTCTTATTGGCTCTTCAACGCCGTGTTTGTCATAATAAAAGATATCCCATTGAACAAAACATTAAAATAAAAATTGATTAACCCTTTCAACCCTCACGATGCATTAAAGCATCATTTTACATCCCTGAAAACAGATTTAATTTTCCTACAACAAAGGGTTTTAGAACGAAAAATTCCATGAAACTGGTTTACCAATACATGGTAATTTTCTTGAATTTTTAAACCACATCGAATCATCTTTATTCACTACAAGTCGAGAATTGCGACAGCAATTCGCGGCTTGTAGTGGATGAATATGACTATGGTAAATCCAGGCTTGAAAGGGTTAAATCACTGATGCCATGATAATAGCATAAACATTTGTTCATAATGTACATAAAGTGGTTGTGTACTTCACTGTTTATTTACTGTAATGTGTAACAGCTCTGAAAATACGACCAGCATAAATTACGAAAAATATATCTGAACTTGAATTATTTGATTAACCGACCAGCCATCAAAAAGTTTATTGACTTGCATTAAACGCATATGGCCCTAACAAGAGAAGATTTATTTAGACCAACATTTGTATTTATCTCACCTGATCAATCCTGAAGATTCTGCCGCTTCTTAGAGGATCACATGTCTGAAAGTGTGCGTAGAGCACCAGGCCTAACAACCCTAATATAGTATGCAGCAGTATGTTCAACGGTATCTGTAGGTATGCTACTCTATAAAAACAGAAAGAATATAAATAACAATCAGTATTTACGTGGAGCTGCTAGTATGTAATGAAATAAAAACAATATTAAAAAAATTTGTACTACTTTGCATATAAGTATCAAAAATGTACCAAAAGCCTAAGTAAAGGCTATATCAGCTGCTTGCCTTGAGTTCAGTGTGACAATTTCGTCAACATGGATTTGAAAGGGTGTATCTGCCAACTTTGTGAAATGGCAGATACACCCTTTCATATCCAAGGTGATCATTTGCTTATCATGAGGAAGA